>CAJHUC010000459.1:0-21312 GCA_905146915.1 Ostreobium quekettii | reverse complement strand
TGATCCTCGCACTTTGAAAGCAGCTCGCAATATAGATTGCCCAGTACATACGATATCTGGCTGTATTCGATTGCGTCAGATTGGTGAAAGTCCTCGCTTGTCAGTTTTGCTTACGGTAAGGAGGGAGCTTATCGCTCTTCTCGACAACTTTTTCTATACTTTAGTTGTTCTGTGTTGCTGAAATACAACAAGCAGGAAAGAGCCAAGTGTGAATGTTCAAAGCGATACAAAATGTTAGGTTAAAAGTCAGTCCTAACAGGCGGCCCATTTACCTTGAGCGTATAGAAAGACTGCTGGTCACCCGAGATGTTCTGCATTTATGAAGGCCGGGGTCTTGCGCCAGCTTTCCAAATTGGGTATATAGCACAAGGTCTCGAGTTCATCATCTCCCGTAATACTGTTGCTGGCCCTGTGAACCAGATGGTCTGCATAACATATGAAGTACATGTGGATTTACGAAGCAGGCTATGTATATATATATATATATTCATATTTATATATTTATATATTTATTTATTTATTTTACTTCCAGCATATTACACAAAAATGTAATCTGAGTATCTACCTCACAAACGGTAATGGCGAAAAGTCCTTGTTCCAGCACAAGCCAATGCAGGGTCTCAACACGAGAGAAAAGGAAAACATCCATGTCCAATGAACGCTCAATATTCTAGTGGGGAATTCCTAAGCATCAAAAGAGAAAATGTCATGAAAGAGAAAAGGTTCGCGAGGTAATGTCAAAGATGTCCCAAATGTTCCAAGTGTCCCGAGTGTCCCGAGTGTCCCGAGTGTCCCGAGTGTCCCGAGTGTCCCGAGTGTCCCGAGTGTCCCGAGTGTCCCGAGTGTCCCGAGTGTCCCGAGTGTCCCGAGTGTCCCGAGTGTCCCGAGTGTCCCGAGTGTCCCGAGTGTCCCGAGTGTCCCAAATATCTCAAGTGACCCAAGGAGGCTCGTGCATTGGGATTTGCAGCGAGGGCGGCTCTCTCCATGTGAAATCCTGGATATTAAGCAATAGAACAGGACAATTAGTACGCCTTTAACTTACTGATTCCAGGCCGTGCTCATCAACTGAACCAGGATTGAAGCAGGTCAGATCAATCAATCAAACAGATCATAATTCACGGCCTCAAACAGGTCATCTCGGTAGGGGTACTTAGAAAATCGCCACACTCGTGCTGTGCCACAGGACCAGGAGCAAGTCTATGAAACGAAAGAAATGCTGGAGCGGAGTGATGGGATTGTTGCAAACATTGTCGCTCTGCTGTCCCTCTTCGTGACGTTGGCAGTGCTTTGGGCTTGGTTTCACAATCAGCAAGAGGTGAGCACCGTGAATTGGAATCGCGCATATCGGAGCACCATTATCGAAAACACAACGCCGAGTCGTCAGTACGGGTACGCCACATATCGTGACGTCATTGACGTGAGCATTGGAGTTTCACTGAATCCTGTCTTTTAAACAGAGAAGATGCGCCACGAATAGGCAAACCCTTGTTATGGAAAGGGCTGTATTTTTCTATCAAATGTGACCGTGTTGCTGAATCACTACAGTAACTGATAATGAAATTGGAACTTTGAAATGATAATGGGTACTCGTTGACACCCACGGAAAATGACCTAGAAATTTCCGAGTGCATCAAGAACAGCAATTCCTCCTGATCCTTTTTGGCACCATTTGTTCGATATACGAATAATTTCGTTGCTTGACATATAGAAGCGCAAGTAGAAATCTGGAGTGATTTGCGTGAGCTTAGCGCATGTCGGAGGCACCTTAACCCTCTTTTGGAGAGTATTACAAACAGCAGTGCTTGTAATACTTTGCAATGCTTTCGTATACTTTTTATGAAGGGTTGTCCTTCGTCGCATGTGGTAGCGTTCATCTCTGCGGTTGTTGGAAGTAATTTGACTCTTCATCCTCTCTTTCATTTGCTGCCGCTGCATTTCGGCAGGTCGTTCCAAACATCCCACCGAGGGCGAGAAGTACGGTGTCAACGCTGGTCGCACTGCTGGCGATCTTGTGGTGTTGGAGGGTGAGTTCTCTTGTCCCGAATATCGAAGAATGTATGGTCAGCCGTGAAATTTACTCAGACTGCTAATAGCAGTTTGGATACTAATCCTTGCCTTTTCCTGCTGCTGCGTTTTCAGGTTGTGCTAATCATTCCGCCGAAAGCGAGAATTGTGGTGTTGACGTCGGCGACGCTGCTGGCGGTCTTGTGGGTGTTCGGGGTGAGTTTTTCTTGTTCCGAATATTGACCAATGAAAAATGTACGACTGATCGTCAATTTTACTGTGGTAAATATTGAATCGTTTTGCACATTTGAATGGACCAAAGTAAGGCGCTGGCGTACGTGAATTCACTGACAGCTATCTATGTGTTTGTTTCATTGCGGTGCACTGCGCTGTTCAATCCAACATCCACTAGCAGAAAAGGACCAAATGGCTACTTTTTCGGACACATATGTGTGCAATTCATCAGCGTTCTGCACGCTAAAAATACGAAAATAACCAAACCAGTAAAATTTGTACACGTTTGAAACGCATTGTTCGGCCCTTTTTTTATCCGCAGTTCCTTTCGACAAACCCAACATCCTCCATTGCTCTGTAGTCTGATTCGATACCCGATGTTGGCAGTGACAGTCTTTGCTGCGTATACTTGCGGCCAACGCCGAAGCGATTTTGCCACAGGTCTGCTGACGACCCCTGGCCAAGTCCATGACACGAGCAGAGGCGACGTGTTGCAGCCGCCGTATATACGGCTGCTGGGGTTCCACAATTCGCATTCATTCGTTCTGTACATAGGCGTTCGCTGCAAGGATTCCTTGGAAAATTCACCTACGACTTGGTTCCTTCCACTAGGAAAAAAGGGCCAAATAACACTTTTGCAAACACACATAAAACACATTCCGTCAAAGTTCTGCACGCTCAGAACAACAAAATAACACAAACCCGTAAACTCTGTACACACTTGAACACGTGGCATTTTGCCCTTTTTTCCTAGTGTTCTGAGCATGTGTGCCTGTCAACACATCAGAATACATGTTTCTTCGTTCCATACACAGGCTTTAGCTTCAGGAGATCTCTGGATACATGCTTTGTGATTCGGGATCCTTCTTGGTGTATCTACCATTTAGGTACACACCGAGCGCCCAGGGTTAGGATAGTCCCCCTTTGGAGCCAACTCGGCGTTGAGAGTGACAAAGTCTTCTTGATACTTTGGTGGTACAGCACTCGCCAGAATGTGTGTTTTGGTCACCAGTCATTCTGCGATAGTTGGGTAACGCCAGGTGCACAATAATATATCGGCAAGAACAGCAGCAGAATAGCTTGATAGGTAAACTGAATTTACATTGCTGTGTTTCCCAGTGTCTGTCCAACAGGTTCTACAACCTTTTGGGCATCCCCCATCAGAATCCAGCGAACCGGCGGGGTTGACTTCGGAAGCCCCGTTTCATGGCCAGTTAAGGACCCTCGGGCCATTCCGAGAGTTTGGAACTCGGAGGTGTCTGCCAGTCAGAGGAGATCGAAGATACCTGGAAACCAAAAGATATCAAGTGGATCAAGGAGATCATGGATGAGGCACATCCCGGATCTGCACGGCCCTGGAGATCCCCATATGTCGCACCTGCCAGCCGAGGTTGAAATGGGACTGCTGGGCCGACGACCAGAACGCCATGCGTTGTGCAACAAAGACAACGTGCGCAGCCCGGCGTCTGCGTCGGCCGACGATTGACGGCGACCGCCTTGCAAGCTTCGTGAAGCCCATCCCATCCATCTGAACTAATGATCCATTAGAATCATGTGATCTAGTGATTGTGTGGTTGTCCGACCAAGTTGCCGTTCCTGAGAACAGGGCCGCCGATCAGGAACACCCGCTAGGGGAAGTCGACCATTACCTTACCTCTTTGTTACTTCAGTGGATTAGCGCTTAGTTTTTACTGCTTTTGTGTGTCAGAACTTTTTCCTATAGTGCGTTGACAGTGATAAGGTGGATCAGCGCTTAGTTTTTACTGCTTTTGTGTGTCAGAACTTTTTCCTATAGTGCGTTGACAGTGATAAGGTGGATCAGCGCTTAGTCTTTACTGCTTTTGTGTGTCAGAACTTTTTCCTATAGTGCGTTGACAGTGATAATGTCAATCCTAAGTTGGGCGGTGCTGCGCTTAGATCGAGCCAGCGCTGACATAGCCTCCAGCGCCACGTCCACAACAGCTGAAATGCATTGTGATAGAATTCTGTGTGGCAAGTTGGTCGTCAGCAGACTATGCTGCCACTTTCAATTCTCAACGGCGCAATTCTGAGAGCGCTGCCAGGTGTGCCAATTTGGAGGCTATTTCTGACTAATGCATCTACTGAACGTCATATTCTACACGGCTTCCAACCGAAGGAGTTTCAATATTCTGGAATCTCAATGGACTCCTCACAGAGAATTGGGTCATTTCTTCTGACGAATTTCTGTGTTGTGCTTACGTCGGGGGGTACGTTCATGCAAAGGTGTGTCGCAGGGCTGACGTGGATCAGCTTTGAGAGCTGTCGGGCCATTGCCATGGGATTACATGCCGCAAGGCTCCACCAGAACTGTCAGAGGAACTGCCGGCATCCGTTGTGCTGCGTATCAAGGATGTGGTTGGTTTCCTGCTCCACGCCAAATGGGATTGGGACAACCGGCCAGGAAAGATCCCGCGCTGCTGGCACACAGATACTTTCTGGGAATTTCGATATCTTCGCCCGCGTATTAAATCAAATTCACCTTTCGCGTTTCGTATGAGGGCGGGTTTCATTTCTGGCCCCTTCGTATTGCACAGCTTTGTAGATTCTTCTTCCCTGCCTATGGCTTTTGGAACATCTTCTACACAGAGTTTCAGGCGTTCGCCGTTCAGGGGATTCTTTGTGCTGGGACTCTGCCGTCTTGGTCGCCTTTCGCTAGCCACGTCCCTTTTGCCGGGCGTACCATCATCAGCTCAGCAGCAGGAGCTCTCTGCTATAGAACACCTGCGGGTATTTGTGACCAATTTTGGACTTCTTTGACGCTGCTTTCCTTCCCGAAGTTCGCTGATTAATCATCGCTCAGTCACTGACAATCAGTAGTTAGCCATTGACTACTGATTGCCAAACTTCACAACACTCTAACTCTCACTGGAGGTAAGAGAACTCTACTTGCTTTCCCTACTAATTTTCCTCCTGTTGTTGCATCCGGGGCCTTCTAAATGTATTGACGCTGACACCTCTGATTGACTTTTTTCGGCCTTCCATCATAAACTGAATGTACAGGAGACCCGCTAACTTCAGTGTCCTGCCCATGGCTTTGTCTTTGACCTGACATTGTGGGTAACCTTTTCACGGGAATGTTCTGAAACACTGGGGAGGGTGCTTGGACATCGGATGCCCGGTGCTACATGACGGACATCCATTCTAGCACAACCACAACTCTGTTCCATGCTCAGAGAGCCCCAGGCGTAGTTGCCTCCTTTCTCTTTGCCTGTCTCTTTCTGCTGCCTCTTCCTGTTTCTGTTTTCTTGTCTTTTACTGACTTTTTTTTCACAGCAGCTAGCGGGTTGCACTCACGCAGTGGAGACCGAGTAGTTTGGTGCACGGGCACGGAAAGAGTTGTGGCACCTCATTGCTGGACCCCCCCACCCGTGCACCCACCTCCCCCTCCTCAAGTGGTGCTCTTCTTTTCCGACGAGGTGTTTCAACAGTTGGGGAGTGTGATACGTTGCACATCGTATCAAAAGACATCGCCTGAACTTATCACCAGTAGAAAACAACATTTTTGTGATGCCAACTGCAATGCCATTTGACACCAATTCATGCCATGGCAACCACTCTGATGGGGCAAAACATTATCAACCTGCCATTGCAAGTTGCATCACAAACGCCACGTTTTCTTCCAGCATATCGTGTCGAATCAAGGACTGTCGTATCAGAAGATGGCTTAGCAACCCACCTCGCTGTAAAGTGCATCGCACTGGGAGTCAATGAATTGGAATCCCGAGAGCAACGAATCCCATTTGAAACAGACACCAAAGTCAACATGGTGTTTTCAGGCACAACTAGCCATCCACCAGGGAAGAGGTCGATCGCGACCCCTGTACCCAAACCCTCAAACCTCTGGGTAAATTTCCCCCTCTGAACGAGGGTTGAACACACGGGCAGGGGGAACCTCGTGGGATTGCATTTGCTTTTTGGTAAATGGATGCCTGCAAGGATGCAAAGGCCCTTTTTTGTCTATCAGAAGCAAATGTCACAGAGGAGCATAGCCAGGCCACGCAGGAGCTGCATGCTTGCATGGACCATGCCCACAGCGCTCACACAGCTGCTCAGGGTTCAACGAAATGTTTGGTGTTGAGCACACCTTCCACATATGGCACAGGACCACAGGCCGCAGACACCAGGTCCTGGACCCATTTGGCAGGCAAAGGTGCCTTGTCATCAACTGGTGGACCCATACATGGTGCAAGAACAAACACTGGGATGATGCTGTGCTTGATGCATGCTGCCAAAGGCAGTTAACAAAGCTGAACCATCGCGCAAAGCAAAAGCTGAGCGTTCGTCACCGCATTATGAGCGCACACTTGATCATAGAATCGCAGTGTCTGAATTTTCAATGGGAGGTGAAACTTTTGCAGACAGTTCCTTTCTGGCAAAGCCCCATGTGAGGATTCTCATTGCAGTGGAGGCGCCACACCATCTTTTCCATTATGTCACCGCGCCTCGCGTATGCTTCAGAAGGGGTGCCCTTTGCACAGCCTGTTGCTCTTTCTCTTTGCCAGTTCCAACCCTTCAGGGGCCTTCTGATGCGTTGGTCAAACACCCCTTGGTCAACGGTCAGCGGCCGCACCGCGATCAACCCGCACGCATGCATAAAAAAGGCGCACGACTTCCGGACCTTGCGGCCGCATTCTGCTGGCGGGGGCTCCAAGGGCTGTACACTCCACGGGGACGCGTGCCTGCGCCCAGTGCTCGGCGAAGACCAACGTCCGACGCCGTGCTGCGGGCATGTGATCAACGCTGGCACCGCTGGGACCCCCTTGACGCCCAATGGATGCCCAAGTGGAAAACTGAGCGCCTCTCCCCTGGCGTTCCTCACCGCAGGGACCCCCATCAACAAGTTGCGGCACGGTGAGGTCCAGCTCTTCTGGGCAGAAGCAACTATCCCCCCTACTCCCCACCCAACTCCCCCCACACCCCCCACACCCCACCCGACATAATCTTTTCAGAGCATGTGGAAGCGTCTCGCATGTATACCTGCCCAGGACGGGGTGCCCTTTGCATGACTTTCTCTTTGCAACAAATCTTGCCCCACCCCTGGCCCATACAAAAATCGGGTGCTCCTTCTGCGCAGTGGCTTCTCTGGAGTTTTTCAGCACATCTCGACACGCACACGCACGCCCCCCCGCCCCCACGCCCCCCCGCCCCCACGCCCCCCCGCCCCATTCTCAAACCTCTGCCCTGCCATGCGCGGTGCGAAAACCACTACCCCAGTTCTGAACCACGCCTGTTTAATTCCCCTGTTCTGTTCAGTGCATTTCAACGGCCTCATCGCAGCGGATCGTCCATACACGGCTCCGAGCGCGGATTGTTTCTCGCGAAGCAAACCGCAAGCAACTCGGACACCCAGAGGATGGGCCACGGGTTCAAAACCTGCCAGATAATTTCGACAAAGGGCCATAGACGCCCATTGTGGCGAAGCGGCTGCGGTATCGCTTGGAGAGGAGTGGGCAGGGCGGCTGAAGCCGTGTGCTTCGAAGTTTGACCCAGCCTTGACCTGGTCGACGCCCTGAGCAGAGGTGGGGAGGGATTGGTCGTGAACGCCGGAAGAAAAAATAGCATCGACAAATGATGAGCATTAATGGACTGGTAATGATGCCAGATTGGCCGAAGCCGCGTCGAAGGAGAGAGTGGTGGGAGGGGGTGCGGGGCCCTGGCGCCCAATGCGAGGCTGGGACAATGGCCTGGGCTTGCGGCACGGTGCTTCCGGGGTTGAGTGGAGCGCCGGTTCAAGATCAAAGATACCAGCGCCCCGTTACTAAGGCTGGCGTAATATTGCGTGTTGTTATTCTAAATTCACATTGCTGTACATTACTGTCGATTATATGCACATCACAGCAATACTTTCAAATGCGCATATTTTAAGACGAGCTTCAGCGAAAATCTGGAATCCCATTCAATGCAGTGAGTCAATGGTTGCGACCTGCGACCCGGAGTTGCACGCAATGACACCCAGGAAGCCGAGCACAATGTACTGTGAGATATTAAGCCCTTCTGCACCAGAATATTTTACAGTTATCTTTTTTGCTCCGCATTTTGTTTTCCAGAGCATTATTTCCAATTTTTTGAAATTGCTCCGCTCAGAAAGGTCATGACTTGTGTTACTATTGGTATTATTCTCTCCACAGAAAAGGAACAACCATTGCGTTACCATGCGGAAGGGTTGATATTTTACAGTAGTTGCGGCAGGGAGGGAGTGGTGCTGCCCAAGATCCCCAACATGGTGGCGAAGTACTTCGCGGATGTCACAGCTCAGCGGGGCACATGCTTGCATAGCAGCACCGTCATGACGGGTGGCGGTGAATGGTGGTGTTGCCGGCTTGGCAGCGTGATGGAATCTGGCGTCACACTCCGCAATGGGAAAGTGCCAGAAGCTGTGAGGAAGAGCATGCTGCGCTTGAGCCAGCTGCGCCGTGAAAGAACCTGGCATAAGGGGGCAGCGGCGGCGGCAGCCTCAATCTGTCCGCCAAGCGAATTTGTGATCGTGCGTTTGGTTCGATCAGTGAGTTTGAGCAAGAGCGTTGGAGTTATCGAGGCATGCACGGCAGAGGGTCCTTGGACGTGTCTAGGGTGAGAGTTTGGATGACATGGATGCCGTTGCAGAGGCAGCAGGTGAATACGCTGTGGATTGATGGGAAACAGGTGCCGACAATTGAACACACATGTTGTCGAGTACATTACACAACAATCAACCTGATGCGCTACCCAGTGCCCTGCCCGGGGACATTTTGCACGGTGCTCCTTCCAGTACTTTGCTCGATACATTTCTGGTTGGGAAGAGGTACCAAGGAATCTGGGCAACTACCCTATCTGTGCGGCCTGGCTTTCATTGCAAAATGTCCCAATGTTGCTCCAGTGTGGCGTATCAATCTCACAAAACACAATTACGTAATACGTCGACCAAGTCCTGTGATGTGATACCACATGTCGATGGTGTACGCAGCAGCACGACATCAGATGATGGGCGCATTTGCAACGATATCGGTTCAGGTTGCATTTTTCACTCCATCTCCAGTTCCTGAGCAATGCCAGATTTGCAGGGGCTGGGATAATATGAAACCATTCTGACATCGCCGATCTTCCATATCCCACCATCTTGTTGTTTGAATAAGTGCCAAGCATGGGTCAGGCAGGCTTGAGACAAGAATGCCCTGGCAACTACTTTGCAAAACTGCTGTGCAAGTTCTCTATAGACAGCTATGGTTGGAAGGTCTCCACAGAACACCCTCCAATTCATGAACGATTCCGATGAGACTATAATTTTATAAATAATTTCTATAGACTATTGTATAGTTATAACTGGCATCGGAGTGGCCATCCCATCTTGGATGTTTGTGGTTGAGATCAGCTCTCACCTTCTGCACAGCAAATTATCAAGTCCAACATGACCCAATCATTGGGATCAATTGGCAACTGCTTGATCGATGTACATGTGTGTCTCCCTGATTCAATTCAGTTTCAAGTAAGACCAAAGAAGCTCATCACTTCTTCCTGCAGTAAAAATTGAACGTGCTGTTGCAGGCTCTGAATTCATTGACTACTTATGCAAGATGAACAAGATGGAGAGTGCACAGTTCCACTTGCCCCCACAGTGGCAGGATTCCATATTGTGCGATTTGCTGAATTGTTGACTATTCTGGTGTACGGTTTGAGGATTCGGGGTGCAATAACTAGGAGGTGGAGAAAGTAATTTGATGTCGAAATCAAAGGACAGTGATTTGTCTCATGCTGACAACCAGAATGGGAGAGGATCTCCACCTGGCTTCAGCATGCACCCCAGGGCTCACACTCGCTTGCAAAGAGCAGCTGTTTGGCCACTCTTATTCGGTGGGTTGGTTTCTTGTCAGGGGCATACCAGCAGCTGACCATCTCCGGGCAGGCAGCCCCGGTCCACCACAAACGAGCAGTGCCATCCATTCCACCTGCATCACCACAACCTACGTAGCAGACGTCCCTTAAAATCCAGCGCTTTCGACCCCAGGTCTGTTTTGCCAGCGGGTCCGCACGTGGGAGAGTCGGCGGCCTTGTGCTGGCCAAGCCAATAACCCGTCAACCCCAACGATGGTCCAGCGTTGGTCAGCTTGACGATGCAAGAGCCTGCCAAAAACAACATCGGCAGAAAACCGCAGAGATCACGGCGTTGCTCGTGCTGAAATGGTTTCCCAGCGTCGATTTCCTTGTCGGTCCCCGGAATAGTGGCCAGTCGTCCGTTCGATTTTCACGAACAACCGCCACAAACTTGGAGCCTCTCCTTTTTACAGTAAGGGTAGTAGAGGAGCGGGTCCTTCCAAAGCAGGGGCTCCCTCTAACGCAAGATATCCCTCCAAAGAGGTGCAACCCTCCAAGGCAGTGGGCCTCTCCTTTTAGAAACGGCTCGACGGGCAAAGGCTCCCTCCTGGCGCCGACACAAGGCCTCTTGGCCTCATGGCCCCACCCACGCGAATCACAAAGAAATGCAAAGCCGTGACAGCAAAAACGAAAGAAATCAGGTGACCCTGCAAGCGTCGTGGCGCACAGGCCGGCCCGTGCCAGCGCTGGGCAGACGCGCCGCCTTTTGTGGTACCTGCGGAAGGCGAAGGGCCCAGAATCTCGAATGGAGAATCTCGATGTTGGAGTTGCGGGGTGGCGGGCTTTGGAGTGCGGGATCCAGGCGCGTGGCTGGAGACACCGAGCTTGGAGCTCCAGACTTGGCCAAAACTCCGTGTTTGAGCGGGGCCAGGTGGGCACCCCTGTGCCGTGCTTTGCCTCATTGGAGTTTTGGTTCGCGAAGGACCAGGACTTGGTGGGATGGGACAAAAGGACCTTTTTGCCACCTACGGTGTGGACATTTTTGAACCTCCTGCGATCCCTCTTCCACCTATCTGCCATCGCAATTTTAGGAGTGGTGGGTGGTAGGTCACAGCACAAGCGCCATTCACAACACCCCACGATGCGCTGCCACCTTGGCACCACCTGCTGGGGTTTAAATACTGAGCAACATTCGGCGAATGGCTGCTGTCTTTCGATAATCGAAGAGTGTGGAGCATCACCAGCTATAGCAGATGTTGTTGACTGTGGACAAGGCATCAACACTGGGGTCTTTGTGCTGAATCTGTACTGTTAGCAGTTGGGATTTGGTTCATAGGTGCTGTGACTGCTAAAGAGCCTGTGACTTTCGGCAACAGGAGTGCAGCACTGTTTGGATGCTCAGTTGTAGAGTGAGGAGCAAGATCAATGCTGACATGCTGGCACCTGTACATTGTACGCTGTACAGTTGTTGCTGCATGTGGGACCAACAGCCATAATGCCTCCCCCGCATCTGCTATGGCACCTTGGGTCATTTATATTTAATTTCAGGGTGGTCATCCCGGGGCACCATGATACGCCACTCAAATCTGAACGCCAGTGCTTTCTTCTGCACACGATTGAGAGCCAGCAATACTACATCCACAACTGATTTTCCTGAGGAGCAGTGTCGCATTCGGGCTGCATGTACCGACTTGAACATTGTGGCAACATTCCAAGCCAGAACAGTCTATTGCACTTTCAGCCATCAGATACCGGACCGTTGTCAGGTCAAATGGACAAGTCACTGTTATACAAACGTCACAACAATCCATTGCCTACAATACCAAAAACTCCTGGAAAGAATCGCATGAATTCATGAGAAAGATTTGTGAAAGTTGCTGCATGAGTATCGCCTTGAATTCACTGCATGCTGGAACAATATTTTGTCAAGCATCCATCACTAGTGTTCCCTCTTGCCTTCACTGGACCCTTTCAAATTGATCTGATGCAGACAGAGCTCCACAACATGAGCTCACCGTATTGCAGGTTTGAGCAATCATTGATTGCTCAAAAACATGTGGAGTTATGAACACTGCTTGTTAGGTTCCATTGACAATGGACCCTAACAAGCAATGTTCATAACTCAACATGTTTTTTGACACAAGAACCAAACAGAGGAATAGATCAGAGCAATGAAGGCAACAGGCTCCGTTGAGCAGAAGCGCTGTCCAACATCAGCAGCAATGTGCAATGGCAGGCGATTCTCTGCTCCACAAAATACGTTTCTTGCCTACTTGATGTCAGTGTAGCAGCATGGTGCAGCCTTGACAGGCGGCCAATATCCCTGGATGACATTAAAGAAACATACCATACAGAAAGGCTAATCTTAGGTACCCTGCGGGCATGATTGTGACAGCAGTCATGAATCACTGGCTCTTGCGATATACTTTCGCGATGACCTTGTGGGATCTTCGGACATGCTGTGCAGCAATACACAATACCTGGGTATACTGTGAACAGCTCTCCATTGGCCCCATGAGGTCCAGCAGAGAAAGCCAGCACATAGGCGTTTCCAGTGCGCATTTCAATGGTTCGACTGGTGGAACGAGATTGTGGTCAAGTATCTTGAGTACTTGAGCTGTGTCAGCAAGGAACTGGCTTCCATGGGGCGATAACAGCACACAAGGAACATTCATGGATATAGCAGTTCTCAGCCGAACACTGCTAATGAATGGAGACCTGGTTGCCACCACCACAAATGCCCACATGTTCCAGGCAGCAGTGGCACCTTGGGAAGAAGAAAACTCCTTTGGAGATATCTACCTCCTAGTAAGTATGAGGCAAACACCTCCAAAGATCTCAAGTTCTCAGATGCTTGGCTGGGCTGTGCCTGCTGACAGTACACAAATGGATAACATCTTCAACAGAGACTAGTGTCTCTGGTATGCCACCAGATTGGAATTCTGTTGAAACACAACCAGGAAGCGCTGGGATCAGTCTGCTGGATCTGCACTGATCAGGAATCGAGCTTCACGAGGCTCAGGACAAAATGTCACAGCACAGGCACAACTGGAGCCAGGGCAGGAGAGATACATGAGATGCCAACTTGGAACCCATCCATAGAGCAAATATCTCCAGTTGTGAACGGTGCCCGCTCCCAGCCAGATTTGTGCAAATGAGCGCATGGGGTTTGGGAGATTCTTTTGGGAAGCTTGTGAGGTGCTGGTACAGCACTGACAGCAGGTCGTTCTGAGCATCAGAGTACACCAAAGACCTGTGCAGGAATGTTCACCAGGCCATGGCCAACCATAAACTCAGTCCATTGGCCACCTGGCGATTTCATCAGCAATTGATGAGGGTTGATGGATGTTGAGCCAAACAGGAACAGCCAATGCAGACAGGAGAGGGCAGGGCTGTATTGCTTGTGCACCTTGGACACACTGGCGCTGCTTTTGGCATGCTTCCATGGCTAGATATGGCTGCCGTGCTCGACTCAGCCAGACAAGGGTGAAAACTGGGGCCCTCGAGCCATCATAGTACTCTCTGTTAAGCTCGGCTGAGAATCTCTCAGAAACTTCCCCCACATTTGATCAGGCCAGTCCACAAACCGGATTGTCAAATGGATCCATCATCACGGCAGCGACTGGGCTCCGCTGTGGAAACTTTCGGCACCCTCTAGGGCAACGGAGGCGCAGCAGGGTACTGCTGCATAGAAAATCAGCACTAAACGAACACGTCGCGACACATTTTGTTCATGGCGCTGTTGTGTCACCCCTGACGTCCATGGCGGCCGCAAGTACAACCCGTTAGCCCAAAAAGGCCGAAGTCGCTCCCACACCAGCGTCCGCCGCTGCGAGGGCAGTTAGCCCAACAGACACGACAAAGAATGTGGAAGCACTGCGCGGAGGAAGCAATCCGGCCGCGCTCAACGCCATCAACAGGGCCATGGCCTGTGCCCAAAGGGCGGTTCGCGCACGATCTAATGGCGCAGAATCCAAAAGCGACCTCTCGCGACGGCTGCACCCGGTCGCTGGCGCTGGAGCGTGTATTGCTTCCGCGACTCCACGCCGTTGAACACCGTCATGGGTTGACGGGCACTCCGGGATTGGCGAGGTGTGCAAAGGAGCGCACGGCCCTCGCACTCTCTCAATATGTCGCGTGCCACTACGCTGGTACGGCTTACGGTTTACGGCGCACCATCGTCGCCCGCATACGGGGCTGATACTGTATGCTGTGCGCTGACTGAAACGGACTCGCCCATCCTATTTACCGGCTTCGCTAGGCTGCCCGTATTCGCCCCCCGCCCAGCCGCCCGCTGTTTGGAGCGCAAGCATCAGGTCAGAAGGTGGTGCGCACCGTGCAGCAGCGCCCCCGCGCCGACCAGCGCCGGTGGGTTCCGGCCCTAAAAACGAAGCGCCCGGCCACTGAGTGTCGATGGCGCACCCGTGTGTGCCTCCGATCTTCGCATTGTTTTTGGCGCGATTCGCGCTGATGGGCCCAAATAGCTGACCCTAGTGCCTGGTGAAGCCACGCCTCCGCACGGCTCGATTTCTTATTTTTCCCAATCCATTTTGTGTCACCGCGGCTTCAGAAACGGGGGAGGGGGGGGGCAGAGGATTTGGCGTCTGGACGTTTGGAGCTCGGGCGCCGCATGGCGCGCCTGGTAGTTGGAAGTGGGTTGGACGGTTGGCACCGGGTGAGCCCAGCGCCGCCTGCGCGAGCCACGGACAAAAGAACTGAAAGAATCAGAATCGGAAAGATTGGGTTGCAAAACCCTTATAAGGGTTTAGTTAATTAACTACCAATTTTTAAGAACAAATTGTCCCACCCCCTCTGGATGGTGTTCGGCCAAGGGATCGAAGTGTGATGGGGACGATGTGGAGAGAGGGTAGCAGTGGCACGGGAGTGATGCGGGAAGTAAAGGAACGGGTTGGGGGAGCGTCGGGCAGTGAAGTGGGAGTGGAGTGACTGGGTGGGTGACTGGTTAGGGACCTCAGGAACGCCGGCGGGCGGACGGGTCCAGGTAGGCCGGCTTAGAAGTATAGGTACGGGAAAGTGGGCGCGGATTGAGGATAGTGGACGGGTTTGGGAGCTCAGGGGGAGTTCTGAGGGTTTATTCTGAGTGAGCACCGCCAGTATGACAATACCAATCTGGGAAACTGTGCGTACCGTTGGAGGTGCTGTCCGTCAACGGTGTGGCCTTCGATAGCTGTACAATCGAGCAACTGCCTATATAAAGATACGCTGCTTTGTAATGGCTGCTTGGGACTTGACCAAGTTGGACGTGTGGCCGAGAAGGCCTGTTTGAGTGCTCAACCTCCGCCGGGCATCCGCGACAGAGCCGGCCGCTGTGCTGCCCAGTCGTGGGCACCGGCGCTTGTAATGGCCCCCCAATTGGCCGAAATCCGTCCAAAAAATGTGCGTGCAGATTTCGGATCCGCTAGAGATCCACACGTTTCTGTGTCACTCCCATTCTTGGTGTGCCAAAGACAAGTCGTTGCCACCTTTGCGGTGAAGGGCGGCATCCCTTACGTGGAATAGCGCTTGCCAAATATGTGCAAGCATGTTTACATCCCCATCGTGGAAGGCCATCGTCGTAGTTTTGACGATTTCTGAAATCTCGGCCATCGTCGATCTTTGACTTGCGGACATAAAGCAAGCGGCCAAGGCCAGGGTCCAAGGCATTCTAGCTTAGGCTATGTGCGACCTATTGTTTCAAGGTTATGTACTCAATTTGCTTGGACAATCTGCCTCGATTAAGGCTTGAATCGTTGGTTTTGTGGGCAGCCTGGCCCACACCCCACAAACTGCCTCATTCTACCAACTCTTGCAGGCAATCCACAATCCGTTGCGACCTAGCAAGTGCGTTTCTCTTTTAGAGACACAATTTCGTTCATCTAGCTAGTTTTCTCAAGCTCAAGCCCTTCAAGTGCCGAAAAATTGTCGATTCACCATTCCCGTCCAGGAGGGCCACCGCCTAATTGCCCCCTAATTGTCGGCCACTGAATGGGGTGATGGCCACCACATTCCTAAAGGTCTGCTGGGAATTTGGGAGGCCTCTTGCAATATCCCTCATAGTGGAGTTGAAGGTCCAGAAGTCGTGGTCCAAAAATCTAGACCCAATAAGCATCTCTGATTTGGCCAATCGAGCCTGAATTGCAGCCGCAAGACAGGGCAACTTCCACAATCAGGACTTCTTTTAAGGCGCATTTTCTGTTGCCCTTCGCCTTTGCAAGCACCTCCACAATATTATGTCCAAATGGCGTGGATAGCATTGCCTGGGCGGCTCTGTAGTGCTGCCACAAACGCGTGATCCTCAAAACAGCGAAAATGGCCATCCCAACAGGGATGTTGAGAATCTGGTGGGTTTTCAGTAGAGGTGGCCACTGTTGCGCGGCAGCGCGCAACAGGGGGTGAGAGAAGCCTGCCAGTACGGGCGCTCGAAGGCCATTAAGCCGGGACCCAGCACCGGACCCCAAGTACTACGTACTTGGGGCCACACCCGAGCGCCGGTACCTGGGGGTACCCTAGGTACCGGTGGCCACCGCCCTAGTTCCGGTATAGCAACTCTAACCCCTACACTCTCGTAACCGTAGCCCTCTTGGGCCGGTTACTGTAGGGGGATTGTCGGTAAACCCCGGGTACCGGTTAGTGCGGTACATTACTCCCCCCCCCCCCCCTAGTCGCGACCCGCGATGATTGGTTGTCCGAGGAAGACAGGACTGGGCAATCTGATGCGAGAAGCGGGAGGTACAGTGAACAGGGGGGGGAGGGGGCGCCAGAAGCCCGCCGAAGGGACGGGGGGCGAAGAGAGTGCGGGGGCGACGAACAGCCGAGATAGCGCGGGAAGGAGCCGCGAAGGAAACAGCATGGTGCGCAAAGGGGAAATGACATTTTGCACCAGTGATGTGCCGAACCCAAAGGAGGTGTGTAAGAAGGAAGCATCGGACAAGGCTGGGCGTAGTGGCCCGGGAGCTCATGGTGTAGCGGGACTCCGAATAGAGGCAACCACGGGCAACCCAGAAGAAGGCGTAGGTGGTTCCCGGGAAGGCCCGAGACAGGAGAGGCACACTCACATAGGGGAGTACAGTCGAAACTGCACCCCCCCAAGATGGGCAAGAGGCGTAACAAGGAGTGAGGAACAAGGGAGGGGGTGGCATGTCCAGCACATCCCCCCTCCGAGAATCCGTGGAGAACCCTGCAACACCAGCCTCTAAACCCGTACCAAGCAAGAAGAGACAATGCGGGCACCCTATAGGGGTCGCAATAGTCCCCAATGCACGCCGCAACCCCTGAATGGCCAGGAGGGGAAGGGCAAGAGAAAAAGAAAGGGGAGAAAGGTCCCCCAGGTACTCCCCGAAGGCAGGGGGGGGGATCAAGGATCCCGCTGCTCCAGCCAAATCAGGCGAGTGATCCATCGAGCGTCCCGTGAGTACCCCCGCCTGGTGAACAGCGGGGAAGGGGGGAGCAGGCTCATCCAGCCGGAGACGAGGGCTGCAAAATAAGACACAAAACGGGGGTGCTCAAGAGGAGCATGAGGACCAGCCAAGGGCTAGCGCGAAGATGGCGGAGGGCGCCGAAGCGGCGGCTGAAAGGCCTCCTTGGGCGGACGAATCAGCGAAGGGTCCTGCTGAGCCTGGAGTGCGAAGCGCTGCAACGCCTCCTCACAGTGGGTGAGGTTGCGGAGAGGTTCCCAGGAATTGTGACCCATATCATAGCCCTTCCATTTAACCAAGTAGTAGGGCTGACTGGTGCGACCACGGCGGACGATGGTCTTCTGGAGGAGGGCCTCGACCTCATACTCAAGCTCCTCATCCAAAAGCATCGGGGGAGGAGGAGGAGGCAACACCGAATGGCCCTGGATGTACCGGCGCAGCAAGGAAACATGGAAAACTGGGTGCAACCGGCGCAGGGCGACAGGCAGGTCCAGCCGGAAAGCGACGGGATTGATGCGCGTCTGAATCCGGAATGGGCCCAGCCACTTGGGCAAGAGCTTCCTGGTACCGGGATGTTTCAAGTGGAGGTTCTGGGTGGACAAAAGCACTAGATCCCCCACTTGAAACGACTCTGCCTTCCGTCGAAGATCGGCCCAGTGTTTCATGCGCTGTTGGGCATTCTGTAAACACTGCTTGGCGCGGCGTAACGCGGATTCCCGATCTTGGAGGAAGGCAGGGACCCCAGGAATTTGGGGCAAGTTGGCTTGAGCCCAAGCCTTGGCGGGCCGACGCTGGAGGCCGCGTCCATTGCTGCGAAGGGGCAGCGAGGTGCGCTGTTTGAGAGGCAGCGACTGAGAGAAAGGGGTCTGAGGGTGACGCCCATAGTTGAGAAAGAATGGGGAGTAACCGGTACTCTCTTGTTTCGCATTGTTGATGGCGAACTCAGCGCAAGAGAGGAGGCGATCCCAGTCAGTATGGGCAGCCCCAATATACCGCCGGAGCATGTCTTCCAAAGTGCGATTCGTGCGCTCCGTCTGGCCATCAGTCTGGGGGTGATAGGCAGAGGAGAGGTGGGGCTGCACACCAAGGCGAGCCAATAAGGCCTGCCAGAAGGCCGAAGTGAACTGGGGGCCGCGATCCGAGATGATAGACTTGAGAATCCCATGGTAACGATGCACACGCTCCATAAAAATGTCGGCCAGGCCAGCGGCGTCAATCGCGCTGTGGGTGGGCTCGACGTGGACCATTTTGGTCAATCGATCCACAAAAACGACGATGGCGTCGTAGTGAGGGAAAGAAGTGGTCCGAGGAAGCTGAACGATTAAGTCCATGGAAACACTGGCCCACTCGTGATCCGGAATGGGGAGAGGTTGTAATTCCCCCGTGGAGGGGCCGGCCCGAGGCTTGGAGACCTGGCATGTATGACACTGTGCCACGAAGGCCGCAATGTCTCGACGGCTGTGGGGCTAGTAATAATAACGGTGAATAAAGTCGACCATCTTCGTCTCCCCGAAATGACCGGCATAGGAGGGACAGTGACCCGCCTCCATGATGCGTAAGCGCATTGAGGGAGGGACGAAGACCTGATCACCGTGGTACCAAAGGCCGCCATGACGGACCAACCGATAGCGAGCGGCATCACGCTGGAGATCAGCGTAGGACATGCAGGCGTCCGCCAAGTCCTGAGCGAGACCGGTAAGACCCTGGCCGGTGCGGGAGGGACGAGACAACGCCGCAATGAAGGCAACCGGACGAGAGGGAGCCGAAGTGTCGGCCACGGGCGAAGTGGGCCCGGCAGAATGGTCGTCGGTCGGGTCAAGAGCGGGGTGCCGACTCAGGGGGTCGGCGCAGTTGATGCGGCCAGGGCGATATTCCCAGGCAAAGTCGAACTGCTGAAGGAATTCCGACCAGCGCGCCTGGCGGGAATTGAGGTGAACCTGGGATTTGAGATATGTCAAGGGACAATGGTCCGTGACGACTCGAAAGGAGGCGCCTTCCAGAAAGCAACGCCACACGCGAAGGGCGTGGACGACCGCCAGGAGCTCGCGCTCGGTGGCGGAGTAATTAACCTCCGCCTTCCCGAGTTGGCGGGATTCAAACGCAATGGGTTGCCCATCTTGAAGGAGGGCAGCGCCAAGCGCATAGCCCGAAGCGTCCGCGACAACCTCGAAAGGTTGAGAGAAGACGGGCATGCGGAGAAGGGGGGCCGAGGTCAGGGCCTCCTTGACCCAGTCAAAAGCCGTCTGTTCGGGCTCACCCCAATGGAAAGTGTGCTTCTCCCGGGTGAGCGCGACCAAGGGACCCACCATGTGGGAAAAACCGCGAAGGAATTTGTGGAAATAATTGGCAAGCCCAAGGAATTGCCGGACCTGGCGGGGGGTCCGAGGGCGAGGCCAGTCACGTACGGCGGCGACCTTGGCGGGATTCACCCGGATGCCATCAGCCGAGACAATGTGCCCCAGGTATTGAATAGAGGCGGCGTTGAAACGACACTTCTCCAAGCGGGCAATGAGCTGGTGCTCGCGTAACTTCTCCAAGACTTGGGTGAGATGGACCTCATGCTCCTGAGCGGAGCGGGAGAAGATGAGAATATCGTCCAGGTAAACCAAGACGAACTGCCCCAAATAGGGGCCGAAGATGTGGTTCATCATTGATTGAAAGACCGCAGGGGCGTTCGTGAGGCCGAACGGGAGGACCCGAAATTCATAACTGCCGAAGGGGGTCTTGAAGGCCGTCTTCGGACAATCGGTATCCTGAATACGAACCTGGTAATAGCCCTGCATCAAGTCCAGGGAGGAGAAGACGCGGGCCCCAGCGAGCATGTTCAACATGTCGTCGATCCGAGGGATCGGGTACCGGTTATGGACCGTCAACTTGTTCAAGGCCCGGTAATCGACACACATGCGGAGCGTCCCGTTCGCCTTGCGAACGAAAAGGACGGGAAAACCCCAGGGCCTGGTGCTGGGGCGAATGAGCTGGCGCTCGACGAGGTATTGGAGCTGGGCTTTCATCTCCTCAAGCTCGGGGCGCGAATAGCGAAACATAGCCCGGTTGACGGGGGCGGCATCCTCCACCAAGGGAATAGTGACGTCCTCTGGACGACGAGGAGGCAGGCCCGGCAGGGCATCCTTAAAGACCTCCGGGAAGCGATCCAAAATGCGCTGAATGCGCACTGGATCAGCCTGGTCAGAGGAGGCAGGAGGGGCAATGATTGGATCCTCCCGCGGAGCGTCGGGAGCGTCGGGCTCCGGATCCAGTGGATCGGTAGGGCGCAGGACCGCCAGAAAAGCGGCGCAGTGTTTGCGCAGAGCCCGCTTGGTCTGAAGGTAATTCAGCAAGGGGGGCGGGGGGGCCGAAGCGGCCGGAGCGTCGGCAGCGTCCGAGTGGACAGAGGTGGGGGAGGGGACGCGAGGGGGCGCTGAAGGCGGGGCCATCTGAAGGGTGATGAAGCGGTCATGAATGTCATCACGCAAGATGATGGACCGAGCGCCAGAGTCGATCGTCGCGTGACGGCGGAGGAGCCAGCCATCGCCAAGAATCAGATCAATGCCGGGGGTCATGGGAAGGACGACACAACGCAATCGTTCCCGATAGGCCTTGATCTGAACGGAAAGCACTGTCTCCCCCACGATGGGAGCAGTGTGGCCAGAAGCCACCTGCACCTCAATGCCAGTGAGAGGAGTGTAAGAAATCCCATTTTGTTCGCAAAATTGTTGCGAGAGGTAATGGGTACCCTGGGCACCGGTGTCGAGGAGGCATTGAGCGGGAGCGCCGGCAATGCGACCCGGGAGGCAAAGGGCCAAGCGGCCCTCATCAGTCTGGCGAGCAGAGCAGATGGCGGGGCGAGGGG
>CAJHUC010000458.1:0-109856 GCA_905146915.1 Ostreobium quekettii | reverse complement strand
GACGGATTCGACTGCGGGTGTGCAGTGTTGCGGCGACGTTTACTACGAGAAGAAAGGCGGCCTGTTGGGCGACGACGACGATGTCGAGGACCTCGAAGATGCGGTCGTCACAGACTCGCCTCGCTCCAAGGACGCCGACTCGGCCAGGCACGGCTTCAAGTTGCTGAAGAGGCAGGGAGCGCCCGGGGGCCGACGGTCGCCGTTCGCGGCCGCGGACAAGGCAGGCTCCTCCTCCAAGAAACTGTGCGTCCAGAACTGGCTCACCAGCAGCGGCCCCAAGTCACAGTGCTCCGACTCCCTCCTCTCCAGCAACAGCTCCAGCCAGGGGCCCGGCGCCAGGGAGCCAGAGTTCGGCCCCGACCCCCAGTCTTCGGACGCCTACCACAGCAGGGCTGAGAGCTTCGACTCCTCCACCCAGGTTAGCCAGTCGGAGTCCGGCCTGTCCATGCAGTTCACGCCCAAGGACGAGCCCGTCGAGGCGGCCTTCCCTCAGGAGGGCCCGTCCAGCCGACTCAGGAGCGCCAGCCACAGGCAAGAAGACTCCAGGGAGAGGGCCTTGCTGAGGGGGGGCAGCAGCTCGGGGGCCAACGTGGTGTGCGGGCTGAGCTCCGCGCCCCTGGCGGACGTCCTGGAGGACTCTCCCTTCGAGGAGAGCGCCACGCACTCCAGCGCCGTGTCCTTCACGGACTACAGGGACTCGCTGGGCAACCGCGTGGGCGGGCGGCAGCGCAAGTCGTACAGCGTGTCCAGCGAGATAGAGGTGGACGACGCGCCGCCCAGCAGCCGGCACGCGGCCAGGCGGATGCAGCGGTCGGCGTCCGCGTCGGCTTCGGCGTTGGCGACGACGTCCAGGTCCGCGTCCGGGGAGGCGTCCATGATGCGGAAGTCGTCGAGCGGGTCGCTGGTGAGTCTGGGGCGGCTGGATGCGGGGGAATATGCCTGTGGGCGTCCGGTTGCTCGCACAGTATTCCATTCTTTGTCATTCTTTCCGTCGGGAAAGGAACGCGCTTGTGGACAGCGACATGGGCCCGTTTGGGCCAAGGCAGTGGTTTGTTGTGTCGTCGACGCGTGGGGATGTGCCTGGCGAGCAACTGCGCTGGCAGAACTCGGCCTGGAGTGGCGGCTGACGCTGGGCCCTGTGCTGTGCAGATGGACAAGCTGAGGCGGAAGATCTCGCTGTCGCACTCCCGGAGGAGCTCTATGGGATCCACCCCGCGCAAGGAGCCACGGGAGGGCGTGAGAGAATTCGGATGCTTCGCTTTCCTGTCGCCCAGGACGCCCAGAAGGGGGGCGAGTGGTTAAACGCATTTTTTGGTCAGTCGGGATCAGTCGAGAACAGTCGTTGCTGTTCAGTTTGCATTAGTGTTTCGTTGCGGCTTGACGGCTTCTCAGCTGGGCGAAGACTCGGCTGAACAAACGTTTCGGTTGAGGAAATAAGTGCACTGGCATTCCAAGGGTGCAGGCCTCGGTTGTGAGGCGCGCGCCTGTGTGCCGGGGTTGTGCGGATGCGAGCGCGGGCTGTAGCTGATTTTCCGTGTCGCTGGGATTTTAGTTGCGTGTTGGGATGCAGGATTTGGGACATTGTTGCAAGGCGAATGGTGGTCTGCACACGTGCGCTTGCTCAGGAGCTGCAAATTCGCCGGGACAGGGGGAAGCGCCCCCTGCTCGGAAATCTCAACGAGGCTTGGACTTCATGGCAGTCGACGTGTATTAGTTAGGATAAAATTTGGTTGGGCCCTGACCGATGTTGCCTGGGCTTGTATGACTGTCCGGTTGACAATCGCGTGAACGACGGCTTCGAAGTGCATCACGTGTCTGCGTGTCCTTTCCCTACTGTTGCTGCCCAGCAGATCGGGAGCGACGTGTCCAGTACGTGCGACAATGGCCATAGTTTCGGTTGTTCCACATACGGTTCAGCCTAACCACGGGTGACTTCCGTAGACGCAAACGCAACGTGCCTTGTACCGCGTTGGATGGCCCGTGTATGTCATGTGGTGAAGGATGAAAAACAAAGATGAGCAGAACATTCCACAAATGGGCCCCAAAATGGGTCTAAAGAAGCTACTCTGTGAACTAATTACCCATTGTTCTAAATGATCGTGTGCCTGAGTGGGTTGGACCACAGATGAGGGGGGCGGTGGGACTGGCAAGGGCCTGGCAATGTACAGACCATCTGACTTATCCCGGAACAGGCCTGCGACCTGGGAGTCGACGTGAATCGCAGAGATTCATGTGACGCCATTGATGCATGGTCTTGGGGGAGGTGACGAACCGATTGGCCAGCACTCGATCAGGGACTAAGTGCCCCTGTCTTGTCTGCCTCCTTTCATATATCATTCATAGAATTTGCGCAAAGCGAATGAGCACTCAACGTCAGAAGATGGCCCGCTGCCGTGCACCTGGGCATTCGAGTCAGTTCCCTTCGACAGCATCGAAGGTTAGTATTACATACAGTCTGACCCCACTGACAACACTTCATGCAGTGAACCCCGCCAACAAGAAGAAGGGCGGGAACCCCACCCCATCAATCCAAATCTGTGCCTGAGCCCAGATGCGCCACAGCCAATGAAGATGAACCCCTTCCACGTCCCAATCCGCGCTGCCCGCCTTCCAGCTGGCGCACACGACCAATGGAGCCACAGCCTCCGCATCACCACCAAGGGTTCCAGGCCATCACATGGAGCACATTGCCTCCGAGCGCTTCACCGGATGTTGGCAACTCCAGCCAGGATCACCACGGCGCCGCTTATAGGAATCTTCACCATGGTGCATCCCTGCCAGAGCGGCCATGTCGACTTGCCCCTCGCCTGCTCTCGCTTCTTTCAATTGCGATGCACACAGGCAGAAAACCGGGCATCCAGAGGGTTAAAACCCAACACGCCATGCTCTCAGAGCCACGCTCTCGGAGCCACGGCCATCCGACAGAGCTGACCAAGGGCAGGCAGCCGGGCGTGCCACTGGTGCGTTTTCTTGGCACCCACAGCAGCGCACAGCAACAGTCAAATGGCCGTGATGCTGGCCCAGAGCCCCACATCGCCTCCTTCGGAAACAAATGTCACAGGAGCAGCACAGCAGTGACAGCGAGGAATCCACGCACACACCTGGTCACAGCATCGCCGCAGCTATGAGCACCAGCAGCGGCCACTGCAACAGGCCGCGTTATGCTGGAGCCAATCCCTGATGCACCGTGCGTGCCTTGTCGCGTTCAGCGAGGCGCATCAGCCTCCTAGCCCAGAGAGGAAGGAGTTCGCATACGCCATAGGGCGCACACTGGGGTGAGGCACCGCCGAAAACTGGGTGAAGTGGGGCACCATGTCGCTGCCGTTGAACTTGACGAAGGCAGCCTTGTTCCCCATCGAATCGCAGTAATTGGGTGCACTGAATATGGTGATCAAGCGCCCATCATGGGCTATCTCGTAACCTTCCTCCTTCACTTCGTGGCTTCGGACGACGAGGTCCAGTTTGTTGTTGTCCAGGAAGGCTTTCGTGACATCAGGACCTGCCGATTCGCACCCAATCACCACCGACTCTCATAACATATCAAGACATCAAGATTAGCAGCCCCTTGCAGTCAAAGGTCAGTGGCACTTCCCAATGCTGTGCAAGATGACTTGAGCCAGAGCATGACGTAAAGCAACAAACCTACAGGCTGTAGGCAAGACGTAAAATAACAAACCTGACCTTGGAGAGGTTGAGGTGTGACTGCGTGCGAATCACGAAACAGAACCAGCGCCAGATAGGGATTTGCTGGCGCCTGCCCGATGTACAGTCAGCAGGCAGCGCCCCACCCGGGCAACAGCAGCTGCTGCAACAATCTTTCCAGGTTTGCACCAAGTTTCCACCATGAAGCAATTTCAATTTCGCCAAAGAGAAACACCTGGCTTGGGTTTCAATGGAAGGACACCAAAGTGCGGGGCCACATGTTGGGAGGCAGCAAGCACTCTGGTGCTGTTGATGATGGTGGTTCATTGATTATTCCCAAGCAAGTCCCCCCTTTCACCAACCAACGCACCCACCCACCTACCTAACCACACGTGCACACACAGCTGCCAACATTGCAATCAGCGAGCAGGCCCTCAAATCAAATGGGTGCAATGCAAAACAGTACCAAAACACAGCATACCAAATGCAACACCAACGCCACGTTGGCTGGCCCTTCTGCCTGGCAGTGGGTGCGGGTCGCTCCAGAGGATCTCACACATAATCCCGTCATCAGGAGGTTCCCTGCACAAGCAGGAATGGGCTACAATGAGTAGCAATTTCAATTCCTGCCAATCCAGAAATCAGTACAGCAACTAAGACACCAAGCCAATTGGCTTGACGCTTCTCCAGCAAGATATCCCAACCATGGATTAACCCTTCCTGTGCATGAGCCACATACTTTGTGCACTCAGTGAGACTGAATGCACATTCCCCCGATTACAAACAACAAGTGCCATTGCTTACATCACACAAGGGGAAGCACGACAGCCAGGTTATGTTATGCATTCATGACTCATCGGTGCATGAAAGAGATCAAGATCTGCATAGGCATGTCTAGCCCTCAGCAGCGATCAGGCAAACCCATGGAAATGTTAAATTTACCAAAGGCAGCACCTGACACGACAAGGGCAGTCAGAATGGCCTGTCTCAATGCCAGGGCCCGACAGGATGACAGCGACTTGGGAACAGTGACACAGTGACCACAGCACACAGCAACACCCCTTGTATCTGTGCACGATGTTCATTGTTGCCATGAAATATCCATGAAATCATTCTGCCAGCTGTATTCTTACGTCGGTGGCCCTTCCTGGTGTGGAAAACTCGATTGACAGCATCATCTGCTGCTAGATATCATTGCCATTTCAGGCAGACCAGGACCTGTCAGGTGGATTAACACTCCTGCTGAACAATTTATTCACTGACAGATTATGATTCGCATTTTCCCCACCACAGCTGGAAGAAGCAGACTGGCAGCTGCTCTACAGAATTTCTACATAAAGCATATGCATCGTTGCTGTTGCTGCTGCTAAGAGCACTGCGCGAAGATTCAGCCTAATCGCATTAACCTCCATTCCAAGCTAATTTTCTCCAATGTCTCCACAACCACGATTCTCATCACCTGGACAAGGCCTGAATTGTTGTCACCATGCCACAGGAAATAAGCCAAGCACAATGCCTTCAACAGAACATCAATGCTACCAGTGATGCACAGTTTGACAGCAATATCCCTTTCAGGCAAACCAACAGTCATCACAGCACATGAGCAACATCATACGTAGAGGTACAGTTAACACCAACAAAAGCACCCACAGCTACAGCCATAATGGCTGCACAGCACAATGATAAGCCAAATCACCATAGGTACTTCCTCTGTCCCGAATTAAATGAAACAATCTGTTTGCATAGTTGCATTTTTATCAACCTCTCATCAGTTTTGCTTGAAAATTTGATCAGAGCACCACAACTCCCGTTGGTACACGCTGCTAAATTTCTGAGAATAACGGATAAGTATTGGTCAAATGGTCGTACTCTGAACCCACAGGATTTTTCCCAAAAACCCAATTCTCTCAGGCTCGCCCCCAAACCTGGCCCCTCAACCAGGTCGCTTTGCGACTGTCGGTGAGCAGCGCAGAACGGATATCTGCGGCTGCCACTATGGCTGCAGGTCGGAGGCGTTCCTCTCGAAGCACAGAGGGCGCGGAACCAAGTTTCGTATCGCTTGATCGTCGATCGCGACCGTGGATTCAACAGCCCGTTCAGCGTTCCAATTTTTGGATCGGATGCCGAGAAATCGCCGAACTTCGCAACCACGGCGTTTTTGAGGCTACCGCCATAGGTGAGGTGGCCACAAGTGTTTAGGCCACCACCAAAAGTTTGGAGAAATGCGACTGTAAATTCGCTGCACAACAGCGCAAAGATCGCTGGAAGCGGCCGTGCCAGGCACAGGCCATGAGGAGCACTTCGAGTGCCGTTCAAGCCGCTTTGAAAGATGCTGCTGCAAGAGATTTTGGATGCCGTCCTTGCAGAACACAACAGCACCATTATGCACCACCTGGGGTCTCCGATGAAGCATCCCCACCCTCCATCGGTCGTGTTTGGTGGGATTGATGCCCTCTTGGTGGTAGGTGTTCCTTGCGCATGATACGTCATTGATTGGAGATCGGCAACGAACGGAGTGCGTTTGGTGCATGCAGCAGTTCTGTGGCTAGTCTTTAGACACCAGGAGACCTGTTGGCAATGGTAGATCCCAGATATGTCCTTGCGTCGCCGTGGACAGTGGCAGGGATTTCCGCAAATCAGTGATGGCGAGATGGGCAGCCGTGCGCCATCTCTTCCGGTTGTCCATCGCGACGGGTGCCGATCGTTGCAATAGAGTCTGAGCGAGGTTGGCCGCTCTACCCTTCCAGTGCCCTGAAGTCCAGAAAGAGGGGGTGCACTTGTGTGTTGGGTCATCTCAGACCCGGGAAACTATTTTTTGGCGGGCGGGGGATGCCCTGGGAGTGACCAAATTCTGGACTGGAGTAGTGCATGTTCAATGCATTGCCAAATGCAGTATACCTATTCGTTCCCTCTGATTTTCTGGTAGCAACTACGACATGTATAATAGTTCCTGCAGTTGCATTTTCAAGAAAAACAAACGAGTGCTCGATACAAATTCAGCCTCACAGCAAATTGTTTCATTTAATTTGGGACAGAGGAAGGACGATAAAACAACACTCAAAAGAGCAACTTGGGACAGTACTGCAGCGATAGGATGAACATCTACCTGTTTCTGTCAAGTTTATTGATGTCCTCAAGAGTGACGCCGTCCTGTGTGAAGAGCCCTCCATGCAGCACAAGGACTTTTCCCCCAAGGACAAAAGCAAGGGGCATCCAACAGAATGTCTCGCGAAAGATCTCTGCCATGGTGCCATTGTACTTGTGTTTCACCTGCAAACTCCCAGCAAGCTAGGAATCAGCAACAGACAGGTACAGCTGCATGCCAGCGAGAGTCAGGACACAATCAGGGGATCTACTGACGTCAGTCACATGGACATCAGTACAGTTTGTACACTCACTAAAGTAGTGCACAGCTTGGAAGTACACAGTCAAAAAAGAGGCCCATGTGCTAACACTGAGGCAATTTGGGAAACACAATGTGGCATTACAATGTGCTAAATGCAAGGTGCCAGAAGCCACTGGCTGCTGCCTTGCAAAACCAGCTGAGAGTTCCTGTGCATCACCTCTCCGTCGAAGCCATACATCTTGTTCATCGCTCTGGATTCGTGGTTGCCCCGTGTGAGGTGGAAGTGGTTGGGATACAAGCATTTGAAGGCAAGCAAAGCCAAGATAACTTCCACTGAGAAAGAACCTCGATCGACAAAATCGCCTGATACACAAGAACGCAACAGCCTCATGTCAATTGGACTAACATCGCAGATGGCTGGCCAAGCAACCACACTGCATTGATAAGTTGGGAATAGACTTATGACTGGCAATGAGTTTGTACTATAAAAAATAGCAGTCCAAAGCGAAACAGCGTAAGTTTTATCCTACAGCCCCTTGTTGGGCACTTTCACAGTGGGTTTCTCCTGCATCCAGCACATCTGCATGTTGCTGCTGTGCATTGCATTTAGACTCCAGAGGCTTCTCTTGAAGCAGACAAAATTGTGCCATCTGAGCAGCCAAACCATCACAAACATTCATCCCACAGGATGATGCCAAAACCTATGTGATGCCCTGTTGCAATATTGATTCACCACATCCCAGATTCCCACACGTTTAGAGCTTGCCATCAAACCTCAAATAATACACAACCAGATCTCTTATGCAGATGATACAAAAATTCATTACACATGCCAGAGTTCATAAAGCATGTACTGATCTGCAAATGTTGAGAATATGTAAATGGACTTCAATGGACATGGACTACCACAATTTCTTATATGGAATGGGACATTCGCACAAATCTTGACATTCTACAGAAAGGGCCTACACTGCACATAACCTGGTAGCAACAATCAATAGAAGGTACTTGTCCATGTTCAGCATAAACGCGGCAACCTTACTCTGGAATGCCAGTGCACAAGCGCACAGGCTGCCAATCCAACAAGGCCGATGCAACATTCAGTATTCGTACCATTAAAGAGGTATGGATTCTCTTCTGATGGAAGTCCATTAATGTCAAAGATGTTGAGCAGGTCATAGTACTGCCCATGAACGTCCCCACACACTGTGATGTGCGAGTCTTGGGGAACATCGACGTGCACCACATTTTCCTTGCTCTTAAAAATCTTTTGTGCCTGATTACATAAAAACATCCACATCACAGATGCAAGCAGGCAGCTCCGCAAAGCACAGCACACTGACTCAGCATCCATCATTACCACACTTACTACCCACACTAACAAACAATTAGTACTGATAGTGCTGCTGACAATAAATACCAGTATGAAACACCTCAGCTGCCCAGGAATGCAACAATACGTTAGGACAGATGTGGCACCTGAATTCTTCAAGCTGGTGTAGTATTTTCTAATTTTAAATATAGAGTGTCTATCACAACAAGCTCCTTGTTGCTCTTGAACAGAAATTCGCATAGTATGCTGCACACAGCTCATAACGCGCTG
Organism: Ostreobium quekettii; assembly: GCA_905146915.1. Lineage (NCBI taxonomy): Eukaryota > Viridiplantae > Chlorophyta > Ulvophyceae > Bryopsidales > Ostreobiaceae > Ostreobium > Ostreobium quekettii. Next base: position 101,265 of record CAJHUC010000458.1, on the reverse strand, counting down.
CTTTAAAGCTCTGGGGGCGACCCTGGCCCATTCAACTAAATCCAGTCAATATGTGATTCCTGGTACCAACCAGCATACCATGAGGATAATCTCAAATGCGAAACGTTTGTGAACCAGACGCTGTTCCTTGAATTCTTCCATCATATCCTTGACAAACTCCACAGTGATCATGTATTTTCCATCTTTGCTGCCTGGAAATCACAGAAGCACATCACAGCAATGAGCAACCAACAAAGCCCATGCTGCTTTCTATCAGTAACACTCTAGGCATTGTGTTGCACGATTGTATTCAGCGGTAATTGGTACATGTGTACGGCGAGCTGATGGACAATGTCCAGTGTCCACGATTCAAGTCAAGACTGAGCAAGCCCCAGGTCAATTCACAAGCAATTTTTAGAACCAATCCAAAGAACTGACAGCAAGTAAACTGCAAAGGCCACTATAAAAAGTTGCAGGACACCTAACTGTACTCACTGCATCTGTTCAACATGAACAACGGCACAGACCCTATGGCAATGCCACCACAAGAAAGGGACATGTTCCTTGCAACATATAGGCACAAAGATGCAAGCATGTGATGCAGTGCGAAGAGCAAGAATGGATAATAAACAGCAGAGTTCTCCAGGCACAGCATCAATGTGACTATAAAGTTCAATCGCAACAGCACACCACAACATATCTCAGTGGTGCCACAGCACCAGTTCCAGCCACAGCTGCCAGCACGTCACCAAAAACACAATCGGCAAATTTTGGCTTTCCATTATCTCCACAAGCGATGCTAGTGACCATCACTAGACATGCACATCTGTTTGTGCTGCAAATGGTGGAGACACAGCTGTTTCTACACTCACAGTCCATCCTTGGGCCCTTGTATGACTCTTCCACTGTCATGGTGTCCAGATCAAGCGTCTCAGATCTGGGAGGCTCTTGATCATGCTTCACAAGCAACCGCAACACAACAACAAATCAGTTGAAGAGATTATGTGACTTGTGCACCTGACCTGAAAGTACTCCATGTTGCCCAACGATCTGGACATTTTGCAGCACCAGGGAACCTGTGACTGCAAACTCAAAGGCATGTGTCCACACAGGAGCTTGCTATTGACAAGGCAACAGTGTTTCCTTCTTGAAGGCAGTCAAATAGGGCTACTGCGATACTAAGCAGCGAACACACAGCATTGCACTGGGCATCTTCATGCTGCTCATCGTTGCACTGAAGTCACCTGGAGTCAAATGAGGGGAAGACTGAGAAAGATGCCAAATGAATCGCAACAGAAGGTGCACAGTTATGATGTGCACTCTTGGCAATGAGTGCACCCGCTGCTCAGTCTAATCATTGGATTCACCATACAAGCTGTGTGCAGGAAACAATGGTACAAAGCATCTGTTTGTATGCAGGGTGGAGTATCATAAAATGTGTGTGTACCTCAACAGCAAGCGCCTCTTCAAATCTGATTCGCTTCACCTCCTTTGAGCATTCTAGCAATTTTTTCCTCAGAGCAGGATCTCTAGGTGCCACTTCTGCAGCCTGGAGAGCACAAACAATTCCAGACTCAAGTGGTGGCATCGACCACATCCAACAACCCACAAGGTGTCAAGGCAGCCAATCAAAATGAAACACCTCACACCAACATTCACAAAAAACTGTTGCACCTTTGATTCCTAGATTCAAAAGATGGTCTTGTGCATAGAATGGAGTGGAGCAATGGTTCCATTCTCATACTGTGGTACAAGGTGGCAGGTCAATGCTTTGCAAGAAGGCAAGTGTACTGGACAAAGAATCAAAGGGAAGCTAATCTCAGCAATACAAGTGCCTTGCATGATCGTCTAGTCCAAAGCAAATTGCTGTTGAGCACGTGACAAGGCCCATTTAGTATCCTGGATGATGCAAACTTGCCCCATGACAGAGGAACTGCAGACACATGGAGGACCCAGTGTACTTGCCTTCTTCAAATCCTTGAGTGCCTCCTTGAACTTCCCCAGAGCAAAGTTCGCATCCCCCCTTCGGTAGTATGCCTAACATGGCACAGCTGACAAGCACTTTAGTGGGATCCAGCAGCAACAATGGAGCTCCAAAAGTGCTGAGACTTGGGCCCGTAAGGGAGGCTGCAGCAGGTTGAGAGGGAAATTTCCGCAAGAGTGGAACAATGACGAGGTACAGTCCTCGGAGGTCTCATATGGGGTGTGAGCGCAAAAGAAAAGCAACTCGCTGGACATATGGCAGTGGGCAGTTGGTTAGGAGCAGGAGGATGGGCTGCGAGAGTTGCACTTGTGTGTGCAGCACTGTGAACAAACTCTGCAAATGCCCAAGTCCCCACGGACTCCTAATGCATGCAAAGGGGGAATCTTGCCCACAGGACACAATACAAACAATGAATATGAAACCCACAGCAGAATCAGAATACACTAGAGAAAAATGATCTACAACAAACTTCAAACTGCCATACATCATGACCAAAATATATGCCAGACAATTTAGTACACAGCTATACCAATGCAACTATGAAACAGCTCAACAGACCACATTACCATACAATAAACAGCAAACTACAATAGCCAAACAAAATTCCAAAGAGTTGGAGACCTGACTAGTGTCATATCCGGTCACGTCCAACTATGTGGAGGGTATCAGCTGTCTGCAGATGTTGGGATGCAGTGGCAGTCAGGGGCCGCTGTGGTGCTGCAATCAACAAACGGCGGTGGATGCGTTGCTGGCATGGCTGCGCGCGGGCCCAAATCGCCAACGTTTTAAGGGCACGCGGACAGAACTTCAAGAGCACAGAAGAAACTTGCTCCACAGCTCACAACTCAAAAATCAGGCACATCACAGTTCTGTTGTCCCATTTGAGCTCAACTTTTTGTGGTTAGTACTGCCTTTTCGATTACATTTCTGTTGCCGACACTTACCAGAGCACTGTTCATTGCCATTTTGGCCACCAAGGTCTGGTATTGATTTGCGTATAAATGCCGCTTACACAGCACCACTAAAACACTGCATAAGCCTTGAGCAATGGGCAAAGACTGCAGTCTGCTTTCTCAGGCCAACAAGACGCGTCCAGTTAGCGGCTACAGCCCTGTACCATTCTATATCAATTTCAACTGAACCTTTGGAGCCGACATTCAGAACACACTTCTCAAGCTGCAGGAAATGCATGCAAATGCATTGAAGGGTACATCAGCAGCACACTGACAACAGTTGCAAACTTGCTGGAGCAATGCGTACACTACCCTATGGTTGGAAGACCCCCATCCTTGGGCATGGACAACGAATACGACCTGTGACATACAGATCTAGGCCAACAATTGTGCAAGCCTACCATGGCTTCTGGCCCACATCTCTGGGGCTCTAATATCTCCCAGGCTGTTCTTCAAACACTTTCACCACCACGATATATCATTCTGTTTGCAGTGATCGGTATTTCGTGCAAACATTTCTCCACTCAACAAACCCCACAGCTCACCTCCCCTCCCATTTACTTGGGTTCAGATGAGGAGAACACCGCACACACCCAATTCCTGACTTTCTCATGGACAGCAAGGGGACTTCGAATTGCCAGTGAGCACCTGTACTCCAGGCAGCCAGCTGCAGCATACCTTGATGTATTTGGGGTCGATTTCCATTGCCTTTGTGGCATCCTCGAGAGCTGATCCATAGTTCTCAAGCCGTATGTGAGCAGCAGCCCTATTCGCGTAGTAGATCGCGTTGTCAGGGCTCAAGTCGATCGCCCGACTGTAGGCCTCCACAGCCTGGGCGAAGTGGTGGTCTGACAGGCGGCGGCAACCACAAAACTGCCGTCAGACGATGCGATCGAATCTGGGGCCGCAGCCCAAGCACGCCGGGGGACGCCACTGCACAGGAAATGCCAGGGCTGCAAAGGGCCACACCTGCCACATATCAAGCATCTACTCCGCCCAGCCCGCCGCCGCCTGATCACCCAGCCCTTACCGCGCAGCGAGGCCACGCCACCCCACATGCCTACTCCATAGCCCCCCCACCACACCTTTGAACAGCCCGTTCCCTTCCGCCTTGGACTCCTCCGCCAGCCGTCCGCCCTCCTCGGCCCCACTTGGGCAGTCTTCCGAGGCCGCCGCCATCTTTCCCACCGCCCCAAAGGCCTCGTGGGCTGGGCGCCCCGCGATCGCGCCGGCGCACCGCCGCTAGGCGCGAACGTCGGTCGTCACGAATTCAGCCCGTGGATGGGGTCATTGACGGCGATCCGCGCTTGCCAAGGGTTGGGCTGGCCAACGCAGCCCGGGTGGACAAGGGCCTGTGGACCCGGCGGGCTGCCCACAGCTCGCCAACACCGGCTGTTGGTAGGACCGCAGCTATCGAAAAATGGTGATGCAAGGCAACTGGCCACGGGGTCGGCGCCTTGCAGCGGTGAACAAACGCTCACGTCTACCGGTCGCCGCCCGTGTGGGGGAGCCCACTGTGCCAGTTTGGGGAAGGCGACGCGATCGCGCGGCTGTTGGTGGTCCCTTGTGCGGGCACGCCTGCGGTGACGGGCAGACCCTGTGCTGGACGACTCGCCCACGCTCATTGGGCGTGCGGCTTTCCTGGCTCGCTGAACACAAGCACTTCGATTTGTGGGTAGAGTTCCACGCATGGGTATGCACGGCTGTGCGGAGCAAATACATTAAAATACAGGAGAGGGTTTTGTTGCTGTGCGATATCCGGCCAGAACTGCCTCGGGAAGGCTTGGCGAGGCTGCAAGAAACCGTGCGTTTTTGTTGGGGAAATCTCTTTGATCGGCTAACGATGGGGTTCTTGCTTTTCTGGGCCGCGTGTGCGGGACCGTGCTATGTCCCGTCTGTGAATGGGATTGCTGGCTGTGTAGTTCCACGTGCGTGGCATTGTTGCCACAAGCTGCTTGGGCTGTGACTCAACCTCTCCCAAGACATTCCCAGATGCTCACAATCAGGTCTGCCTCAGTCTGCTGACTCAACTCGATGGCCACGGCGGTGCCATGGTGCGTTTTACTGTGGCAGGGCCGGTATGGCTAGGATGGCCCAGAGGATGGCGACTGGCACCCGTTCCAACCAATGGGATGGTAAGCTGCACACAGCTGCTGTACAACATCTGCAGCCTTTTGGCACAAAAGGGCAACCTTGCGGAGATGCCAGCGCAGCCATTTTCCACAGCATTGCCAGTTATTGTCTGCATACATTGCGATGGGAAGAAAAGATGTGCATAAACTCCAGCCTGAAATCGACTTCCATGTGGAGGGGCAATGGTTTGTCAAGCCCATTTGACTAACATAGTGAACATGAAGCAAGCATCTGTAAGTGCAGTCGAGCTCGAAAGCCATACGCGCCTTATGAGTTGCATACCAAGAGCCTCAGCTACAATAGCAGTGCGTCTCCAATGGCTGCAGCTGATCAACAGGATGCAAAAGGCCTCCCTAGGCACACAAACGACGCCAGTGCCAAAAGAGACGGCCTTGCAGCAGTGGGTCATCACTTGCATCGCAACCATGCATGCTGGCACCTGTCCCACAGTGACGTCTCACCTGCCTGCGACATAGAACGGCATCTTTAAGATCAGTTTGGCAATGTTCTATCGGTGACGTGCCAATCACCATCAACAGCCTTACTGAAACACAACAATACACCATCAGCCCTTTTCCGCACGAAAAGGACATAGGAAAGGCCTCTTGGGCACGAGTTGAGCCCCATTTTGTTAGACATGGCGTCAGTCCACACAACAAGGAGTGCCCCACTGGTCAGAAATGCAAAAGAGGGCATGTACTCGATCACCAGGGATGTGTAGTGTGTACAGGATGTTCCAGAGACTAGACCCAGGAAAGCATTCCCACTTTGCTGGTTGCAAGCCCTGCACTACCCCTTTGGCAATCTCCTTGTGGCGATCGCAGCAGAGGAAAGCTGCTGCGGCAGCATATGAGACTGCAGCAAATGTGGTTCATCATCATCAATTCTGCAGATAATTGCAACAGCGGTGCTCACCGGTAAAGGAACTGAGGCCTTATTTTAGGTGGAAGAAACAATCTCACAACCCTGCACGCTCCTTTGTCCAAATTTACCAGAGACTGTTGTTTCCCTCAGAAGCAGCTTGCCGAATTTTGCCGCAAGCAACTGCACACATGCTCATATGCCAATGCCAATTAGCGCATCAAGACCAAGTCGGGGTACCTTGAAGAGGTCTAGTTGGCTTAGTCCGTTGGACATTCATGAAGAAAAGAACTTCGTTGGCCCGATCCTCACGTTGCCAGTCTCAACCTTCAACACCTGGACGTGGCGGCTATCCCTACGGGATCGCTGTCCCACGGACCACAGATGCCATACGCTGCTGAACGGCGGCCATTGGGCTTGGATGAACAGCCCAAATCAGTCTGCACTTCTGCGTAAGCGCCATGGCACCCCTTTTCCCCCTCAGGCAAGTACAGCCACATTCACCCAGCCGACCCAGTCGACCAATCGCAGTACCTCCAAGCAGGGACATCCAGCTGGTCTGGTGCCTTCTGGTCCAGACAGCCTTGCGGCCCGGCGGATCGCCACGAGGTGTCCCGGCAACTAAAGCGACCTTTCCGACAAGGGACGGGAGGCCCTCAAGAGACTGTGGGCACGAACAATCGGCTTGCACTTCGCTGATATGCAGGATAGATGGGTGCAGAAAATTCATTATCGCACTCATTTATCGTGCCCTAAAATACCACAGTGCACGCAAGGTGAGGACATTGACCTGTCCCCGCCTCGTCCCCCAACCGCCTGTTCCACCTGCGTGTTTTGCTGAACGATGGCGCGGGGCGCTTTCCTCCGCGCGTCTGCGCTCCTCGCTGGCGTCCCGCGGGCTCCATCGGAAGCTCTGTTGCGTTTTCCTTGACGACAACCATCGGGATCGGGCCATTCAGACCAGCGGCAGCCTTGGGCGGCCATCGGAACGGGGTATAGTGATCAAAGCCCCGCTGGGCCGCCCTGCGCGATGGACGGCTTGCGCGGCTGGGACGTTCTGCCGCAAGACTTTCTGAGGGCCGTTCTGGTTGCGACCATGGCTAGCCACACTAGGCCCGAGCAGAGGGCGGTGTTGGTCAGGAGCCTGCGACTGGTGAACCGCGCCTGGTGCCGGGAGACGAGCCGGCTGCCGTCCTGCCTCAAAGTCTCCAGCGGGCCCCTGCGGCGCATCCGCCTGGCCATGCGCGAAAGGTTCGCCGGCGTGCGGACGCTGATGCTGCTGGCGGGCGTGCAGTACCAGTTCAGCGAGCTGCCCTCCCTGCTGTCCTTCCCCAGCCTGGAGGTCCTGGACCTAAGCCTGCTGCCGGAGCGGCTGGGCGGCTACCACGTGGTGGCGTCGCTGCCCTTGAAGATGCGCCTGCACCTGTCCCAGTTCCAGCTCCAGAGCGAGTGGGACGCCCTGAAGCCCCTGGGAGGGATGACGTCGCTGCGGTGCCTGGGACTGGCGCGCTGCGAGCTGTCGGACCATCTGACCCTGTTCAGGGACCTCACGGGCCTCACGTCGATGCGCCTGATCGCCTGCACCACGCCCGACGCCGGGGTGGCCTGCCTCTGGCGCATGCCCTGGCTGAGGGAGCTGTGGATGGACTTGTGCATCGACGTCACGGACGGCGGCCTGGCGGGCCTGTCCAACCTCGTGGGCCTGACCAAGCTGAAGATCGGCCGGATGCAGAGAGTCGAGGACGCCGGCATACGGGGGATCAGCGAGCTGGTGAGTTTGTCCGAGCTGTCTCTGAGGGACTTAGGGAAGATCGACAACGACCAGTGTATCAGGGGGCTGACGAGCCTCACCGGCCTCACGAGGCTGGAGCTGCGCGACCTGGGGTACAAATGGGTCGGGGGCACGCGCGGGGACTACTTGACCGCATTCTCTGGGCTCTTGGAGCTGGATATATCGGGGAGCGCGTTGGTGGACGACGTCGCCCTTGAGCTGTTAACGGACCTGACGTCCCTGAGGGTTCTGACGGCGCGGTACATGCCCTCCAACGTGTCTGCCTCGACGTGGCAGCTGCTGCTGGACGCTTTGCCCGGCCTGGAGCTGCACAAGGACGAAGAGATGGACTTGGAGGCCGGGTGAGGGTGGGTGGTTGGTGCAGAATCTGCACTGCAGGGGGTGCAACGGGTGAATGGCCGCTGTGGTAGTGCCCTTTCGGTTCATCTTGTGCGTGACACAGTTGTGGCTGGCAGAAGCATGGCGTGTCCGAACGTAGGCGACATGCAAGGGGTGGGGGTTGGGGGGCGCTGCAAAAGGAGCGTTTCAGGGCATCCTTTGCAGTCCTCTGTTGAATATGAATTGCCTCAACCTGTGTTGTCCACCAGGGCATGCATTTGCCATTGCACTCGTAACCAGGGTGGTGTTTTGTGTTATTTGGCACTGCCAGTAGAGGACTGGTCGGTTTCTCTATTGTGTGAAAGAGAGTTGTGTGAATCCTTGACTTTGTTCTGGGTTGGAAGAAGAGGCTCAATTGCTTTTCTGGGGCATCGTCCCAAAATTTGTGGAGTTTGTTGGTGTGCAAAGCACACTTGGCGTGTACGATTGCACGAGGAGCCATATGACTATGCTTTTGGTTCATGTATAGCTACGCGTATTGGGTTATTAAAGCTGCACTCAGCGCCTAGTGTAATCATGATTTGAATGCAGCATTGCCATTGGTCAAGCACAGATAGAGGGACATGACAGCAACCTTTGGCATATCATATCCTTGAGAGAAGGGACTTTAGCATGGATAATGTGGATGTGCGGTATGGCAAAGTCACACTATGTCCCGAAATATTTTCGTCGATGTTCGAGCACACGCCGTGATAATCCTTGTGCGGGTCTTGCATTGCACAGGGCGAAAACGGCTTTTTGCCCAACAGCCAGGACCAGATGGGCCTGGCTTCGCAGTTCTCGGGCCGCAGTTGCTCTGCTACAGGAGAGAAAAGCTCGAACAATTGCCATGAAACCCTTCGGATCAACACAACACCTGACATACAGGGCGCAAGGCGGTCGGCGCATATCAGGCAGCAACACCACGGACGGTTTTGCAGAAAGTGTTGATTTGGTTTGGGACACCCGGCGTTCGCCTTCCCCGAACCTTCCGGTTGGCCGTCAGTGGGGCTGCCGGATCCGCCCATGTGGCCCATGTCAGCGGCAACGGCCCAACCGCAAATGCCACCGCCCCCTGCACCACACCCCAATTCCCCCTCCCACCGCGTGACCCCACGGCCGCCGGCCACAGGCGCACCTCGAGCCAACCCTACCGGCCCGCGCCGGCCGCATGAACCACCAGAAGAGCCAGGCGCCCTCGCTGGCCGTGCGCGGCGGCAGGGGCGCCTCGCCGTCGCTGGAGCCCCTACTAAAGCCCTTCGTCGAGCGCCTGGTGCGCCGGGTGCTGCTGCACTTCGCCGACTTCCAGGACTCCCTGCTGTCCGTGGCCGCCCTGCGGCGCGTGGCCCTCTACGCCCTCCGCCCGCGCTGCTTCCAGGCGCTCCGCCACGCCTTCGTGCGCCCGTCCCAGCTGCGGGAGCGCTTCGACGACATTCCCTACTTCGTGGACGACGACGCGCGGGCGATCATCCTGCAGGCCGCCTACCTGGCCTGGAGCTCGGAGGCGGGGGGCCGGGGGCGGGACCTGGCCAGCCTGGGGCGGGTGCTCATCCACACGAATGCCGATCACAGCGGGAAGTTCCAAGAGGCGGTGGCGCGCGCGGCCGCCTGCGAGCTGGGCGCCGCGCTGCTGGTCGTGGACGCGGGGGCGCTGAACGGATTGGCGCTCGCTACGCTTGGCCGACGGCTTGACGCCCCGGCCGGGCAGAGGGCGGGCGAGGAGGGGATGTCTTTGGCTGGTCTGGCGTCGTGGTTTCTGAAGGGCGGCCGGCGCGCGTTCGTGTGGGACTTGGTGCGGGAGTTCTGCGAGGCGGCGCCCGGGCCGATCGTGCTGTTCGTGCGCGACGTGGAGCAGACGGTGTGCGGCAGCGTGGAGGGTGCGGAGGCGTTTGTGCAGGCGCTGGGGGCGGCTGCGCGGGATGCGGGCGGCCTTGGCCTGCCCTCCAGGACGGTGGTCGTCGCCGGCACGTCGCTGAGGGAGTTCGGCGCCGACCGGATAGGCCGGCCCGGGGAGGGGGACAGCTCGGATGATGACCCGTTCGGCGGGGACGGATCCCCGTTCTCGGGCCCCAGCTCGAACCCATCGGGCCTGGACGACAGTCCGTCCATTTTGTCGGAGCTGGGGTGGCGGGGCGGCGGGGACAGGGTGGACGTGAAGGGGATGCTGGCCAAGCTGTTCACCGTCCGGGTGAGCATACAGCCCCCGCAGGAAGGGCCGGGGGCGGTGGACCACCGGCAGCAGCTGGCGAGGGACTTCGACGACATTAAGGCGGAGCAGAACCACGCCTGCGCCTTCGGCGTCGCCCGCTCCGCGGGGGTGTGCGTCCCGCCAGCGGACAGCCGTGTGTACAGGCGCAAGCCGCTGTCGGGCTCGGATTGGGCAAGGGTGCTGTCGTGGGCGGTGTCCCAGGAGCTGCACCAGCGAAGGGGCGAAGGGGAGGGCGGGGAGCCGAGTGCGGGCTGTGAAGATGAGAGGGCGCTGGCTTGTGGGGAGGAGGAGGCGTCGAGCGCCGGGAGCGCAAGGGAAAGGGAGGAGGTGGCTGGGACGCCCGGGTTTGCCGGAAGGCTGAGAAGGGGCATGGTATCCCGGGATGGCAGCATGTTTTCTCTGGAAGAAGTGCAGAAACGGCTTCAATTTCTGGCGAAACCGAGGGATGCTACGCTGCCGCAGGGGGAGGACGATGGATTTGGTGGCCTGGCGAAGTCGGAGCAACAGGGGAAGCACGGAGGCGTGTCAGATAGGGAGCAGGATTCAACATGTGACGATGATGACCTCCTGGAAGTTGGTGAAGGTGCGGTGTTGTATGGGCTAGCGATGTTGGACAGGTGTGGGGTGTCCAGGGGCCAGATAAAGACTGACAACAGCTACGAGCGCAGGCTGCTGTCAGAGGTTTTGCGCCCGGGTGAGCTCGGTTCAGGGTTTGCAGACGTTGGTGCCCTATCAGCAGCAAAAGTTGCACTACGAGAGGCCGTCCAGCTGCCCTTGCAGCATCCAGAGCTCTTCCTTCAGGGCTCGTTGATCAGACCGTCAAAAGGTGTGCTCCTGTTTGGGCCCCCAGGGACCGGGAAGACTATGCTTGCAAGGGCAGCGGCTGCTGAGTGTGGAGCCAGCTTCTTGGCTATCCAGCCAAGCAGCATTCTGTCAAAGTGGGTTGGGGAGGGTGTGCGGAACGTCCGGGCACTTTTCTCCCTGGCAGAGAAGCTGTCGCCATGTGTGTTGTTCTGCGATGAGCTGGATGCGATTCTGGGGCAACGGACCATGCAAGAGCACGAGGCTATGAGGGAGCTGAAGAACGAGTTCATGTCACAATGGGACGGCATCCGGTCAGGGGGTGCTTGCACTTCCACTCGCATCATGGTCCTTGGTGCCACAAACCGGCCACAGGACATCGACGAGGCTGTTCTGCGAAGGTTCAGCCACAGGATATTTTGCGACCTTCCCACGTTGGATGATCGCCTGGCTATCTTGAAGGTCCTGCTGAGTGGGGAGGTGCTTGATGAGACTGTCGACCTGAAGGAAGTGGCCAGAATGACAGATGGGCACAGTGGCAGCGACCTGAGGCAGTTTTGCATAGCAGCTGCCATGCGGCCACTCCGGGAGTTTCTCAAGGAACACAGCATGGCCAAGGAGGGCAAAGTGGCAGGATCAGCAGAGAGGCATCAAGGGGTCAGCAAGGTTGATGCAGCATCTTTTGCAGCCAGTCAACGTCCAACAGTGAGTTCCTACAATGCTGCGGACGGCCATACAGCCAAGGGTGTGGAGAGTCTTGACTTGGAGGCCTTGGCAGAGACCACCAATGGCTCCGGTATTGGTTGCAGCAGAGCTTTGAAATGGCGATCCTACAGCCAAGGTGACATGGCCAGTGACCCCAACGAAGGAGGTGCATTGAATGCGGGGACGGGTTTGGCTCTGTTCGAGGGCCTTGGAGTCTCTACAGGGAAGAGCGGGCAGGCAGACGCAAATAAGAATAACACAGAGTCGGCATGGAGGGAACTGGAGGAATGGGTGCAGGCTCCAGCCAGGGGAAAGGCAGCAGCACAGCTCGTTTCTCAGGATTATGAAAGAGTGGTGGGCAGCCTGGGGACTGGAACGACGAAAATGCGCGCCCTACAGATGGAAGACTTCAGGTGCGCTCGGAAGTGTGTAGCACCCTCGGTGGAGGCCGAGGGTGAGAGCATTGCAGAGTTGAGGCGGTGGAGCGAAAAGTTTGGTGATGGGAGCAGCCGCAGGAGTGCAGCGGACCCCAAGCTGAGCTACTTTTTGTGAGCGATTCTTTGCCCTCAGGCTTTTGCCTTTTGCCTTGCGTCTTGGGGCAGCACCACTGAGGGCCAGTGGTGTTTCGATTCACCCCCGAGCAGATACATATTTCGTTATAGGTGGGTACGTAGGGGTTTGGGTAAAGAAGAGAGAGACGGCGCCCCTGCAGCGTTGCTTGTTGGCTTGGTGCTGCAGAGCGGGTTCGTGAGTGACGGACTGAAGTTTGCCAGGTTTCGTGCTTGGGTATGAAACGGGCGGAGGTGCACAGCTGCCTTGGCGGGGCTGAGATTGTTGGCTTGCCACAGGTCCTGCAGCATTCCACTTGCTTCTTTGGCCTTTTAGGGCCATACGGCAGGTGAGAGTGCGTAGCAGCTCTCCATCTGCTCCTTAAAGGTCAATAGGGCAATAGTGTGCGTGCAACACACGGACCTGGGTTTCACAGTTTAAAATTTTGTCCATTCTTTACTGCGGTCTACTGAGCGTGGATTGCTGCGTGCCAGCTCTAAGCCATGGTTGCGTTGTGGGTTCCCAGCATCTCCCTGGCAAAGGCACCAGGGAGGGCCGGTCGCGCACTTCCACATTCTGCCACATGCCTATGCATGCTTGGGCCCATGCAGGCGATCTGTAGCCCGCATGCCCCACAGTGCCATCAGAGACACCCGGGGCGTCGTGAGCAACGAATACTCGCGCTGTCACTCTGCACGGATAGCACCAACTCAAACATTAATCTTCGGTTGGGTTAGGTTCTAGACTCTGCTGGTATCCCTACGTACTTCGTATCTTGCACCTGCGCTTGGCACCTGTTGGGCGCCAAGGGCTTCGAAGGTCTCAGTGAAGCAGCAAAGCTCGTGGGGGCGCGTCCCATAAGCGGCTCCCGAATGTGGGTGCACGTTCCAGGCAGGCAGCTCCAGAATTTGGAATCCAAACGTAGTCAGTCCATCAGCAATGGCATGGAAAAGAAACGCGCATGTGCGGCAGCAGCTGCCAATGGATTTCCGGCTATCGGAGAGCCAATGAAGCACTGGGCGTGGCACGTGTCCAGCGGACACGGACGATCAAGGCACCCTCAGAACCTGCCGTCCTGGGGGCTGGATCGAACGCTGGCACTGGCAGATGCCAGATCAAACGCCGTGGCGCTGCGAGGCCCCATGATTTCCACGCCTTTCCCATGTTCACCCTCCATGACTCGGTGCCACTTCGCTGCAAACCGCGCTTGCATCACCGTCATGATCATGAGAAAACACACAAAAAGACCAAACCATAACTCCCAACGCCCCAAAACCAGTTTCCTTTGATTACATTCCCGCCGTTAAAGAATGGGCGTGCTGGGACTTCTCCACAAAGCCAGCCAGCGAACACCTGCCGCTCCCTGCCCTTGCCCCCGGCGCCTCGCCTCGCGCCTGCCCCCTCCCAGCCGGCGGCCAGCCTGAGCCCGGCGGGCCGGCGGGGGCCTCATCCGTCTTTCCCAGCCCATGGCGCAGCGGCCGCCGCCCGGGTCGTGAGCCTCAGCGCGGTGAGGGACCGCCGCCCGCTCCCAGTCGGCCGCTCCCCCCCCCGCCCCCTCCCCCGCATCTGCCTGGCCGCAAAAATGGCACAGGCGCCGGAGGCAGAGTGCTGGGAGGACCTGGAGCAGCTGACCCTGGGAGACCCCGGATCCAAAATCGAGGCCGTCGGAGCGGCGCAAGGAGGCGCGGAGGCAATGTGAGAGCGGGCGAGGGCGTCCTCACTCCTCCCTCTGGCCCCCCCCCCCAGGCGCCCTTTCCCTGTACTGGTGGGACGACTTTTGGACTTGATCGCGGGATATCCCTGACACGCGTGCCCGTGGCGCAGAACATCCAATGGAGAGGCGCCGGGCGGGCAGGTGCCGGCGGTGGACACAGCGCCATGCTTCCGCGATGGGCGGCCCGCCGGCGCCGCCGGCGGGGCCGGGACGCCCGCCTCCGAGCCGGCGGACGCCCAGGAGGTGGACAAGGCGATAGCGGAGGCGCTGTGCAACCCACGCGAGAGGGCAACCGGTTGGCCCCCCACCCCTTCCCCCCGCGCCACCCCTCCCGCGCCTTCCCAATCGCCATCGCGCCACCCCAGAATCTGACGGGAGGAATGGGCGAATACTCACCGGCTGCGGCCCCCGGCTGACGGCCCGCGCTCCGTTTGCCCGCAGCGCTGCGCATCGACGCCGAGGTGGAGCAATTTGTGGCCGACACGTCGCGAATGGTGATGGAGTTTCCACAGGAGATGACTGGATACCAGGTGACACCCTGCGCTGAGCCCCGCCTCGCCTACCGTCCCTGTCCACTTGGAGTGCCCGAATGCTGAGGGCTTGCTGGTGTGTGGTTGTGTGTGTGCTGCAGCGCCTTCTCGCCCACCGGATATCGCAGCACTATGGGTTGCAGACGAGCTCGGTCCCTGGGGTCAGGAGTCAATCGCGTGTGGTCGCTCGCCGCTGTGCTCAGACAAGAATTCCGAAGGTGAGGAGCCACGCCGGCTGCCCTGTGTACGCCCGTCATATTCTAGCCCTTGATTGCTTGGATTGCTCTTGCCTCAGTGAGCAAAAGAAGGACGCCTACGCCTTACTGTCGGAGATGGCGGGCGGCCTGCCATCGAAAGCATTTTTGTTCCTCGTCCTTCGTGTCGCCGCTCACCACCTGTTTGCAGCAAGCACAAGTGTTGGTTTGGTGTCCAGCTCGCTTGTGGCTGATAGCTGGCGCTGGAGGATCTGGTATTGTGCTGCCTGTGCTCATTGCATAAATTGCCAAACTGTACATTGCATTTGCCACTGCCTGCCAGCTGCAGTCGAAACGTTCTCCAGAGACCTGTGTGATACTGATTTGTGAGCATCACACCAAGATAAGCACTGAGATCTTTGCGCCCACATTATCTGTGCTGTGCTGGCCTGCTTGCTTGGCTCATAACAGTGGGATGGTGTTGGCGAGTGCCTCACCCGCAACGGATCACCTTTGCCTTTCATGATTGCTGAAGACACAATGGAGGATTGCCTGTATGGGCATTGGCTGTGTTGCACACTGTGTTGCAGAATGTCTTTGTGCATGTGCCAGGTTTCTGAACAAACCTGAGTGGTAGTATCCTGTGCACTTTCTGCACTATTCTTGTGATTGGATTCAGCACAGCTATCGAAAATCAAATGTGACATCTGACAGAAGCAAACGATTCTGGTGGGCACATGGAATCCCCCTGGGGGTGTCTCAACCCCAGCTATCATCTGTCTGTGTATCTCCCACACCACTTGTTCACCTCTTACTCCTGTGTCCTGTATTGGTGTGCACTAATGATGTGTGCACAATGCACCCTGCAGGTGAAGATAACAGAACTAAAGAATGTTCATTGCCCTCCGGAGGCAACCAAGGCTGCTCCAGAGGTTACCATCAAGCGCAGGCTTGGAGGGGCCGCCTGCAGGCCATCTGCTCCTCATGCTGGCGATGGCAGTGGCCCCACATCCAGCCAGGTCAGGACAGTGAAGGAGAGGGAGCAGGAGTACAAGGCTGCAAGGGACAGGATATTGGGGGAGTCGTCAGAGTCTGGGAGAGGGGGTGGCAGTGTTGCTGGCCAGAAGGAGAATGTGGTTGACAAGGGTCAGAAGGCGGCAGACGATCCAAAGAGCAAGGCGGTGTTCAGAAATCGCGAGAAGGAGATGCAGGACCCCGATTATCGGCGTAGACCCAGTCGGTGTGTGGCCTTTGTGCAGTGCTTGGCTGTCTGCTTGTGCTGTCTTTGCCGAGATTTGCAAGTGACGTCGTCCGAACGTGGTGTTTTCTTTTGTGTTCTAGTGTGGAGTGGTGGTCAACACAGCATGGAGTTTCGTCACTATCCAATGTGTTGTTGACCAAGGCCGCAGCCTTGTCCAAACGCATCTGCTGATACAGAGTTAAGAAGGTGCTCTGTGCTGCCAAAAATGGCGTGAGAATTTGGTGTTGATGCCTTTGTAGCGGTCGATTGCATTTGCAACTATATGGCTGGCCACTGCCCTTGCATTTTGAAGGCGATGGTAAGCACTATTGGCAGTCATCACTTTGTGCATCAGCGAATCGCGCAGGGCATCCGCATTGGCCCTGGCCAGTGTCTTGTCGGTGGCGAAGGCTGTCTCTGTAGCAAGCAACAAACTTATCAAACAATGGTCATGCACCATTGGGCAAGAATCTCTGTGAGAGCCTTGCCCTGTACTGGAGAAGATGTGAATTCTCCTACAACAAGAAGAATAGTGTTGCCACCCGTGTGTACACCTCATTTCAGCTTGTAGGACCAGCTGCCTGCAAAGTGCCGTGCTGTGCGGCTGACTGGCAGTCGCCTGGTGCATTGCTGACAGCTAAGGTGTTGCATCCTGCAGGTTTCAACGCGGCTTTGATCCAAATGGTGCAAACTACTTTGACAGGCAAAATGCACAGGGAATGTACAATGTCCGGTCCTACAACACAGAGGTGAGCTGTGCCTCGGTGATTGAGCACTGTCTGTGCTGTGCGAGGACACTCCCCCCATGACAACATTCAGAGTGCTTGTTGCACATATGATGGTCAGGCTGTGAAGAATCCAAGCGATCTGCCAGAGAACTCTTGGGAAACTGTGTGCATCGCTGCTATCACATGTCCTCTGTGTCAATTTGCCATGGACCCTGACAGCCACACTGGATGTCGAAACATGTGCACCACCCTATTGGTTGTGTTGTTAGTCTTCTGGATAAGGTTGTGGGGTCATATCTTACCTACCTTTAGTTATGATCAAGGTGGAGTGTGGTTGACCGCAAAGGACAAGGGCATCTGAGCATGGTTTAATCCTGTGGTCATGTCGCATTGGAGAGATACACAGCGCACCCCAGTGCATGACTTTGTATGAACGAGACTGCACATGACGCAGCACAGACATTCTGTTACCTGACAACATCTGTTTTCTCTTCGCTGCAGTTCCCCGTGTTGTCAGGGGCGAGGTCAGCCCCAACCAACGTGGCCGCTGCGCCATTCTATCCGCCATCCATGACCCAGTGGCCCCACCACGGGGGGAGCGTCCCCTCTGCTCCAGCACGGACCAACTCACTGGGCAACCACGAACAGGGCGGCTTCCAGCAGAGCATGTCTGGGCCCATGACTCCGGGCCCACAACCCTACAGCATGCCTGCCTTCACGATGCCCCCCCACCACTACTCAATGCCCAGGATGCACTACGCATACCCACCTGACATGATGGCAGGACCTTCTCCGCCTGGGGCGATGTACCCACCACCCGCTGGTTCTCAGCACATGCCTTTCAGGCCAGTGGGGATGGGCCAGTATAGGGGTATGCCGGGCTATATGATCCCCTCGATGCCTGGACAAGAGGGCATGGGCATGGTGCCCTCCATGCCTTACCCAATGTATGGTGCCTATCCCAACCACCCCATGGGGTACCCGGACTATGGGGACATGCATGGGTACCACGGACAACACATGGTTAATGGCTTTGCCATGGCTGGGCATCACGACGCCAGCTCGGCAGCAGGAGGTGGCGAGCATGCAGGCCGTGGGGCAGGAGGCGGTGGGGGAGGCTGCTCCTCTCCAAGGGCCGACGCTGGCAGTGTGGCGCCAAAGGTCGAGAACACCAGCAAGCCTCAAGCTGTGGAGAATTGAGCACCGCAGGGCGAGCCCTTGGCAACGCCTCGACACCACAGGTGCGCCCAGAAACGAAAGGATATAGTGTTTGTCTTCAGCAGCTGTAGGAGCCAGGAGCCGGTGGAAGGTTTAGATTCGAGTCGTGGGCGTAGAGCAGAGCAGGCATCGACTCTGTGGGATTTCTAAGCACTTGTGGCTCCCTTGCGGGTTTTCTCTGCGGGCGTGGAGAGAAGTCATGGGAGCAAATCGCTGAAGGAGGTGCAGACGAGCGAACCTGCCGTTCGGGCTTTGCAAACTTCTCTTTGTGAAGTCACTGTTTCATCCCAGGGGGCGAGTAAGGGAGGGGAGCTGCTCCGATGGGGAGGCCTTGGGGAAACGCCAATTGCAATTCATTGTGCAGCACACGCTCTGTCTGTGACCGAGGGAATGGGAGTAGAGGGTGGCAGATGGAAAGGGCAGCCAAGCCAGCAAGGTTGAGGGGCGACTGGGGACGATACCTGCAGCTGGATGCGCGTGGTGTGGTCCAAGCGGACAGCGGATGTAACCATTCCCGGCTTGTAATTGATTGGGTATTTTTTGCTGACGTTGCCACCGTTGGTGGGGCCACATGCGCGATTCGTGGTGGCTCCATTGAGACGCACGACCGAAAGCAAAACGAACGGCGCACGACTCGAACGTATCCATTCCACACCGGTAGCCCCGGCCACAGACACGGCGAGCATCCGGTGGCCACCTCCCCTGCGCAGCCGCCGTTCCGATGTGTTTTCGCGATGATATTCGGATGACCGAGAAGCACCAAAGGCGCAGCAGCACCAACTGGTAAAGACGCTCCCAGTCACCGAAACAAGCCCGACCCCACGCGAACGCAGCTTACGTAATCATACAGCCAGGCCCACGTGGTGCTGCATCGCCCCGTACCTTCTAAACCTCGCCGCTCCACAAAGCCCAACCCCCCGTCGGCCAAAAGCAATACACCCCTAAAAGGCCCTCCAGCGCCGCAGGAAAAGCGCCGTACAAAAGGGCGCAATTCGCTCATGCCAGCAAAAACGCGGGCCCCCTCCCCATTGTGATGGCCGAGTCGTCCACGTGGCCAGCGCGCATTCCGCACGCGCGGGCGGCGGGGCAGAAAGGGCCCCGCCCACCGGCCATTGAGGGCGCCGGCGCCCGACCCACCCCGACCAAGCCCACCCCCCCTCCCCCTGGCCAGGGTCCCATAAGGAGGCCGCCCCCCAGGAAGAAGCGCGCAAAGCCACCCGCACACGCCGCTGCTCGCGGTCAAGGCGCCAATCGCCGATCCGCAATGTCCCAGTGGCGCCTGTGCGACCCCAGGCTGGATGCCCATGCCGCCGTGGTGGGGCCGTGCGTGCAGTTCTCATCGACGCGCCGGCCATGCCATTCGCGGCTCAGGCCGCAATGCTGCATCCCTTCCACGAGCGCCGAGGCCCCGGCGGTGGTCACGGAACGCGCGAGCGGCGAGCGGCGCCTCGGGCGTGGGGGAGGGATGCGGCGGAAGGGTGCGATCGATGGGGCCCCAGCGGTTGATGGGTCGGTGGCGGAGGAGGGGGGGCAAGGGGGGGGCCCGGCGTCGCCCGGGTCGCTGGGGTATTTTGAAGGCGCGCCGTCGGACGCGCTGATGGGGATGTTCAGCAGCCTGATGGTGGAGGACCGGCTGGACGCGGCGTTGGAGGTTTTGCGCAGGCTGGTGCAGGCCAACCGGCTGGACGTGCTGGGCAGGTAGGCGGGAGGGGGTCGACGGGTGTCAGGGCGCGAGCTTGGGCGGCGATGGGACAAGGGCCCGGAATGCTTTTGCTTTTCTTTGATTCTTTTCCTGAGACTCGGGCGAGGGTCAATGGCGCGAGCACCCGTGCGGTAGTGCGTGTGCGGCCCCCTCGGCCGGCTGCGCGGCCCTCGGCTCGGGGATCGGCGAGGGCGGGGCATTGCATTTGGGAGGCATGGCGCCGAATGGGTGGGCGCGGAGTCGCCGGAGTTCGCGCGTTGATCTGCGCGGTGCGCTGGCACGCGCGTCCCCCTTGCGCGGCTTGCGTGCCGTTGTTGGCTTCGCCCCCGCGTGTACCGGCGCCGCCCTATCAGCGGCAGGGCAACGCTTCGTTCAGTCTTACCCAGGTAGTTAACGAGGGACTGCGTGCCTGCTCCTACCGATGCGCGCAGCTGGTTCCGCCCTGTCTTCGTGAGCGCCCACGCGCCGTTCGCTGTGCTGCGCGTCCAGTCAGAGACTTGTGCGTCATCTTCCATGGTGGTGAACGGTGTCTCACACGGATTGCGAGCTCCAGGGTGGGGAGGGGGGGGGGGGATTGCGCTTGAAACTGTGCACTTTTTTGTTGAGGGACAATCTTGACGTGGCCGTGCGTGCTTGGGACGCGCAGGGTGAGGCACAAGGACTTCCTGCGGCGCGCCGCTGACCGGAAGGCAGTGAAGCTGGCTTTCAGGTTCCTGCAGGTGCTGCCCAGGGAGTTTGTGGACGCGCGGACGTACAATATGTTGGTCACCGTGTGTGTCAGAGCTTCGAACTTGGCGGCTGCGCTCAAGGCTGCGGACATGATGAAGAGCACGGGCTTGAAGCTGGACGTGTACTTGTACACCAATCTCATCAAAGGTGCGAGGGATGTGCAGCACATTCTGGAAGTATTCCGTGAGTATTGCTCAAGCTGGAATCATAAAAGGAAGTAATCGACAGCTTCAGATACACTCGAACATTGGCGATTCAGCTTTCTGCTGTATGAAGGGTGCTCAGTATTTTGCACTTGCTGGAGATGACTGTTTGACATTTTAAACACCGTTATCGCCAACTGTTGTGTGTCGCTTCCCCTTTCAAAGTCACTGGTGAAAGCTGGACCTGCACCCCTGCTTGTTGCACTCCCTCATGCGATGTTTGGCAAGCATGCACTTGTTCGCTGTTTCAAATCCAGTGGCCAACTTCCCGGCACCTTATTGCTGGTTAAAGTCCATGAGTTGCCATGTCTTCAACGAAAGGAGCAGCACCCCAGGACCTTGAGAGGGTGATGTCGCAAATTTGCACAGCCAAATAATCGTTTGAAACTGCCCTCCTACATGACCTGCACCACTCGCCATGTTTGCCGCCTGCGCGAATGTACCGATCTCTTTGGTTACCAGTGCTGCTATGATAACATACTGGGCATGACAGCCTTCTTGCTATCTTTGGTCCAGCGAGCAGCTGTGGTGCGAATTCCACGCAATGGGACCTTCCTGGAAGCCACGTCCATGTGACCTTGCCACCAAACCATTCTGGCCTTGTGTGTGTTGCAGCCTGCTCTGTCGCCGGAGACGTCAACACTGCTTTCGACTTGTATGCGGAATTGAAGTCCGCAGGCATCAGGCCAGATTGCCAGGTACACAGTGTCCTCACAAGCACATGCGCCCAGGCCATGAAGAATCCCCAGCTTGAGCGGAGGGAGCAGCTGGTTTTACTTGAGCGCGCCGTCCACCTTTTGGAAGACATGAAGAACAGCAACTTGAAACCTGACACTGCAAACTGGAACACTCTGATGGGCTGTGCTGCTCAGGCTGGGCAGCTGCCGCGCGCCTTTGAGGTGGGGCAACGTGCTTTTGAGTCCTCAGCAGCATTAGCTGGAACATTGCAGATGCTGTACTGGGAAGCACATTGCAGGAAATGCTGTACAGCACAGTTTTGGAAATGGTGCGGGGTAGTTTCAGTGCTCCTGCTGTGCTGGCCTACAGTTCTCAGCTTTGAAAGAAGAGCCTCGCTCGAAATTTATGACAAGAGTGGTTTGGTTGTTTGGTTGAGTTAAAAGTGCTGTCAGTCAAGAAGAGCAACTTGCCATGTGGGGTGTTCTGCGACTTGTGGTTGACGCACTGGGTGCGGTTCTTTTGCAGATGCTGCAGTCAATGGAAGAGAGCGGATGCATACCGGATGCATTCACATATTCTGTCCTCATCGATGCCTGCAGCAAGGCGAATGACAAGGATGCAGCCCTGAAAGTGTACAAACGGGCTCTCAAGGAGGTGTGCAAAGCCAACCATTGCAGTGAACTGGGTGTAGAATTCCTGGAATGAACTTGTCCACAAGGGGACATGGCGCGACCTGTCCACCGGCAAGGCGATGTGATGTTCACAGTGGTCCTGAACATGATTTCTTGAAAACCAAATTCCAAATTGCATTGCAGTGGAATCTGTTTTACTAGTCAGACTGCACAGCATATCCATTTTGGGAAGTGGTGTGTCACCATCTCAGCTGACGCCTCACCAAGCATGTCTGTTATCCCAAACTTGAGTTTCTTGTTGTGACCAATATTGCCCATTTAGCAGCAGCGCAGGTGATGGATGATGCACAGCCTGTTGCTTCCTGTCTGTTGTGTCATTCCTACACTTCACACAAAACAGGTCGAGACAATTGGTCCAGGAATCTGATTGCGTAGAAAGTGGAGGCTCTCCTGAAATCCCTACAGCTCTGCAAGATCAGTCGTCTTGAGCAAATGGAGTGGCACTGTTTTGGCCAGAAAGGGCAAATGTTGTCCAGTCACAGTTGTGCTGACACATGAATGACTCTTCCAATTGTTCTATTCACCTTCTGTTCCAAGGATTGAAAGATACAGGTGCTCATGCTTTTGTGGTGTGGGACAGGGTGTGGAGCCAACTGTCGTGCTGTTCACGTCTGCTGTACAAGCATGCACATTGGAAGGTGATGTCAACCTGGAAACGGTTTTGGGGATATATAGTGACCTTGGGCAGCATGGCGTCAAGCCAGATAGCCACTTCTATGCTGCGCTCATTAGGGCGGCTGGCATGGCCCGCAACTTGGACTTGGCATTTTCCCTGCGTGAGGACATGAAGACAGATCACATTGAGGCTTCCACGCCCATATGCTCGGCGCTCATTGGGGCTGCTCTATTCAACAGCAAGTTGGGCCTTGCTGACAGTGTGTATCAGGACTTCGCCTCTCGGAAGATTTTCCCTTGCAAAAGGCAGTTCAACGTCCTGCTCACGGCACACGCGCGTCGGTCTGGACTGCGCAAGGTGATCGAGGTGATGAAGGACTTTGTTGCTGTGCCTCTGGAGCCAGATGTGTACACATACACTGCGATTCTTTCAGCCTGCCAGAGGGTGGACGAGGCCGAGCTGGCTTATGAGATTGCCCAGGACATGAAGAGGCACGGGATCCCGTGGGACGAGGTTGGTGGCACTGTGCAGATGCTGGCAATGGCCTTTGGATCACTACAACTGGGCACCATTGCAACAGCAGCAACCTAAGCGGCTGGCATGGCAATTTGAGTACACTCGTGAGAGCGGAGAGCCGCCTATTGGGTGCAGTACTGTTGCAAGTTGGCTGTTGGTTGCTTGCGCATGGGGTCGTTTGCATGCACAGCATATTCTTTGGCATGTTGCACCTCCCGTTGGTTCTGGCACACCCGATCAGTGAGCCTGGTAGCACAAGGGACGAACGTGGGGAAGATTTGGTGTTGGGTTTGTCTAATGCCTGTTCATGCCATGGACACGGGTTGTTTTGCTGCTTCCATCAGCCGCAGTGGAACGTCATCATCCTATGTACATTACTCATGGGTTCTGGCCTGGGAAACTGGATGTCTTCCTGTTACCCCCTGTTTGATTGCCCTATGGGTTGTTGAACCACCAAAATTTGTCACTATTGACATTGTTTCGTGCATGATCGCCTTTTGGCTTGGCTATTGGCAGGGCATCTGCTTCACGATGCTGCGCATATGCTACAATCGCCTGTGGGCAATCAGGCACCAAGGGACCAACAGCAGCCATGTGCACCTTCACCCCCCATCACCTGAGGCATGGAAGCTTTTGGAGACACTTGGCATACAGAGCCCCGAGGTGCCGAAGTCGCAGGTGTCCTCAGACTCCTGCTGGGTGGACCGGGCGGTGTCCATCTACAAGGACACACTGTCAAGCAGCTACACCCCGACCATCAAGGTTCTGGACAGGCTGTTTGCATGTCTCAGGATTCCAAGGAGCAGGCTGCCAGAGGATGCCCTCACGCCATTCAGAATGACTGCCCACAATTTGCGCGAGGTGCAGCAGTTGCATCTCCGACAGACATCCAACGATGGCAACGCCTTGAGCGGTGCCAGCGAATCCAACATCTTTGATCCCAGGTTGGTTGCGTGGCTGTGTGCAAATCCTGCAACCTGCAAACTTGCATCCCTGCAGTTCTGGTGAAGTGAGCCCTAACACTTGCAACTGGGCCGGTTTCCTTTTAAGCTCTGGGACGTCGCCCACAAAGGGTTGATTGAGAGTCAGAGTGGTACCAGTTGCCCTGTTGGAGCACGCTTTTGTTTGCATTGTAATTCACGGAAAGGAGGGGTGCAGATGAAGAAAACAAGGGACAAAGATAAACACCTTCAGGTAGTGCAACGGCGAGGGTATGTGCGCTTGCTCGGGAACATACTTTGCATCGAGTGGTACATCCACTGCAGCCGAACCTGTTGGCCTCAAAACCAGGCATTGCTTAAAGCAATTGGCTGATAGTATGTGATGCCTTGAATATTGCAGTGGCCCCCCTCGCTGCACTGTTCGTGTCAGTGCTGGTGTTGCTGTCAAGTGCATCGTTATGGCCCTTGGATGCGTTCTGAGTGTCAGAGTGCATGCAATGCCCCCAGAGCCATCCGCATCGCAAAGGAAGCCATCTCCAAACGTGCTCTGCCACAGTTTTACCTGGACCGTGTGTGCGAGCTGGACCTACGTGGCATGCCCCCTGCTGTGGCAGAGGTCTACGTTCTCACACTGTTCGAGTCCTTGAAGGATTGCTACGGCGCAGCTCCACAGCCCCACGAGCACCCAATATCATTCCACTTGCCCCCATATGACATGAAGGACGTTTTCAGCAGCAGCTACCGCAAAGTGGAGTGTCCTGATGAGGCAGGGGCGGACATTGAGGACATGCCAGAAGCAGAAGAATTAGACAATGGTGAGCGAACATCGCACCGTAGCATGGCTGCCAGAACAGTAGCCGGAGAGACTTTTTTTCTGTTGCAATTGGTGCATCAAGCACCACCTGCTGGAAGAACCAGTTTGTTTTCCTGTTATTTCACGGACAGTGCATCTGTCACAGTTCTGCCAACCAACATCGGCTGCTGGGCACATGGGTGCTGCTTCACCCTGCAAGGCCACAGCCCACAGGTGGTGCAGTGATAGCAAGGGAGGAGCCTTGCATTTGAAGCCAACACAATCCGAAAACTGATAAGACGATGAAAGAGCAATACAAAAGCGCAGGGAACACTTCTCACAGCTTTGAGCATCCCTCCCTGATCCTGAAAATCCACTGGACAGCTGCATGTTGAAGTTTGACCTCACTTTCAGGGACAGGTTCTGCATGATCCGACACTGGCATTCAAGCAACACAAGTTCTGCCAGAATGGGCAGCACCTTCGTGGCACGGGGGCAGGCCGTCGATCCCAATGCCATTTTTCCTTGTTATCACCCATTGTTCATTGTGGACACCAGCGCAGGAACAGAGCACAGCGCTGGGCTTGTGTGCGGCATTGAAAAGCATCTTCATGGTATGGGAGTTTGATTTTACATGCAGGCGGACCTGCCCATAATCCAACCCCTCACATGTTTTTGGCTGCAGCACACGGTAGTGCACACTCACTGGGCAGATAGCATGGCACATTTTTCTGAGGGCTTGCCCTTGCCGTTTCCTTTTGGCGACTGCTCACAGGTCACTGTCAGCAGTGGGGCAAAAGCTGACAAGTCTTCTTGCGTTCCTTGCAGATGTAAGTATCGGGGGCCCTGGTGTTGAATGCACAGCAAGAAGCTCCACTTCGCTCATCGTGGTCGCCACCCTGCAGCGCCTGGGCATTTGGTACCACTCCGATGCAGACAAAGGCCGGGTGTGGGTGGACCCCAAGGATCTGACCCGCTGGGCCCAGGCCCACCACCGAGCCGCCTGGACGTCCAGCACGCCCTCGTTCATGGGCGATCGTGGCCCCATGGGAATGTCCATTGCCAGCCAAAGGCGCAGCATTCGGCTGGGAACGATTGGGCAGTAGTGGCGCCCTGCATAAGCAAAGACATTTTCTATTTCGAGACACACCTGAGCACTCTTGGACAGTATTGCCCAGGTGTGGAGAGGAGCGGGTTCAGCCCCCTTTTATCTTGAGAAGAGAATCTTGGAGGTAGGAAAAATTTTGAGGGAGCCTGCTCATCGCAGTTGCCAAGGGACAGTTTGGGAGTTGCCCCACTTGTACTTGTCGGATGCGAAATTTGGGGCCATTGTGACATATCGAGATGTTGATTCGAGTACCCTGTAAATCAAGGGTTGCCTGCTCGCTAGGAGTTTCTGATTGGGGCAGCCGGTACTTTTCGTTGTGCGGCTGTTTGCCATTCTTGGTAAGTCGGCATACAAAAGCGCAGACAGCTCGCATGCCCGTGTACTGGACCGTGTGAGGCTCCCAATGAGCGAACATTCTGAGAGATGTTCCTTGCAGTCGCTCGACAGGCCGCTAGGCTCTATCCCCCTGTTTGAAGCTGATGTTGTTGGCATGCGTGCGCGGGCCATGCTTTAGCCCAGCGAGCGGAGCCTCAGGCCCGTTCATATCCCCTGCCGCAAGCTTGGCTCCTGGGTGTAATTGCGAAGCCAGCAAGCCAACCTCAATCGTTCTCACCAGGGTCACTGTCACAAAATGCTGCTGGCCATACTGTTGTAACTAGAACTGCTTGATTATTATTAACAGCCGAACACATAGAGATGATGAGGCACTAGGAATTGCACCAATGACGTTTGTGAACGGACTGGATGTGAGGGACAGGACTCCCGTTGTCCCTTTGCCTCGGCTGTAAACCGTTGCCGTGGACCCGAGCGTGCAATCCCCGTTCAGGCGTCGCCACCCCTCGATCCTGCCTGCCTTCGTCATTTACCAACAATCAGTCTTTGTGGATAATGATGCGTGGGGTTGTGTAAAGTACGTGGTCCCCACTGTATTGCTGCTGCCTGACGCCACGGCAGCCTCGGCGTGGGACGCGCGTCGTCGGGGCCAACCGTGAAACGAGAAGTGATAGGAGTGCCCCCTCCCCCCCCCATCCCCAACTGCGACAACAAGGAGAAGGGATTTCCAGGCGGCGAAGACCAGTCCCAAACGGCGTCACGCAGCCGCCACCGCACCGCAAACTGCACGGACTGCGGCAGCGAGGTTTTCCAAAGGTAAGCCTGCCAAGTGGCCCTAAAACGCGCACCACTGGGCCCGGCTTTTGCCCGAGCCTCGCCGTCGCCGTTCCCAGTCAAAGGCACTCATGCTCACTTCCGTGGATTGAACGCCGCAGAACGCGACGATGAGCGATCGTTGGCGATGCCGGCAGCCTGCTCGGCTGCGGTTGTGTTGGACGGACGCGCGGCGCGTGGCCCCGGCGCTGGGGATGGGGAGTCGCATGTCCGGCTTGCTCCGCGGCACGCAAATGAGCCGCCGAGCTGGGACATGCATGCGCTCGGCTCGCTGGCGCTTGCTCTGCGGCTGCTGCCGTGGCGAGGGCGGTTTTGATCGCGCGCGGCGTGCTGACGGAATCGCTGATCCGCCTGGCAAGGTGCAGGTCCGCGGGCGCCAGCCGCCTCTCAGCGCGGCAGCAGCTCGCTGCCCTCCACTGGTACCGGAAGACTCGCCCGCCGTCAAAGCACGTGACTTGCCGACCCCCTCCTGAACAGGCGGCCACGTCTGTGGAAGCTGCAACGGAGTTGGAAGGCACGCTTTGCTCTCAGCGATTTACGACATTTCTGTTTCGCCCATCCCTTTGGAGACCCGTCGCAACGGCTGCCCGCCCTCTGTCCGCCCTCCTTGTTGACCCCGCACCTGTTATCCATGGCTCGCTCGGAGCGCGTCTCAGGGCGCTTCTCGATGTCTGACGTCCCCTCACGCTCCTCTTGCCATAGGCATCGAGCTCGGTGTCACATCGGCACTATCTGGGCATGTTTTGCACTGCGGTCCCGGGAGACTCACGGTTGGCACGCCCTGCTTGCCTGACCGTGCTTTCACGTCGGTCAAGTTCGTGGCAGTCGGCTCCAGGCCGCTTTGTTGGCCAAGGATAGACGGATGTGCCCTTTTCGCCGTTGGCAGCACGACTGGGGACTGAAGTGGATTTATGTCCCGCAGGAAGTCATACCGCAGTGCCGATTGCCCTTCCCGGGAAGTAGGAATGGCTTCGACCGCCAAGGACAGTGGTCCTGAGGCCCATGCCCCCCCCGAGGTGTTTGTTTGCCCAATATCAAGGGAGATCATGAGGGACCCCGTCGTTCTGGTCGAAACAGGGCAGATATACGACAAGGAGTCCATCAAGGGCTGGTTCATACGGGGCCGCAACACATGTCCACTGACAGGTAAAACTCCTTGTTGCCACCAAACAGTGCTGATGTTGCACAGCTACAGAGAAACACCCTTGCCTGGGCAGTGTGCCTGAGAACACTGCCAGTCAGTGATCTTACAACTGCAGTCGCTGTCACACCGACGCGCAGTTGGCAAGGAGTGGTCATTTGGTGGCCCTGACGTATAGAATCCTGATTGCACTCAAGTATCACTTGCTGATGGAGGAATGCGGCAAGTTGCACCGCTTTCGTGTGGCTTGGTGCCCTATCTGTCCTTCACAGAACTCAAAATCTTAACAACAGTTACTTGTCAGACATGCCTAAAGGGCTTTTCACGCGATGGTGACCCGTCCCCTCATCCTGCTCAGCTCGATTTTCAGCTATCTCCACGCTCGTGCCCTGCGGTCTTATCACGCCATCCAAACGCCCATGTTTTGTTTGCCATGTCAGACCCGCAGCATCCCTTGCGTGTGTGTCTGTTTGCTGCAAAGAATCGGGGGAGAGGGGGGGAAAGGGTGGTATTTAAATCCTGCATTCCCAAAGTGCACTCCAGCAGGTAAACTGCCTGGTGCAATGACATGACGTCCTGCGCATTGCATGCATGATTTTGGAATGATGTGCGCAGAGCCCACCTGACTGGTCAGTGTGCCTTTTCCAGGCAAGCGACTGCTGAGCCAGCACCTTACACAGGTCCACATGCTGCGGATGGCCATCGAGGAGTGGGCCTCAAGGGAGAACGTCGAGCTGGGCCCCAGTAGCATACCCCCCATGAGTGCTGATGACGCTGCCTCCTCTTCCATGGGCCCTTTGGACGACCCAGCAGCCTGCATGTCCATCGTTTCTTCCAAGGGCGTCTCTGTGTATGATATAGATGGCCTGTGTGCCCTGGTGGAAGGGAAAAAGGTGCCAGAGGCGTATGCCGCGCTGGTGGTCATGCGGGACATGGTGAAGCATGCAGACGAAGACCGGGTCAAGTCGATGAGGAGGGCGCTGGATCTGGAGCTGCTGAAGCAGCTGCTTTGGGAGGATCGGCTTCAGGTTGGTGGGACCACGTTTCTGCACAACTGAGATTTTAAGTTGAGAGAGAATGGGAAATGTGGGTTGTGGACTGTGTTCGTTGGCGAACGTCACCCTGCATGGCGTCTGTGGAATTGTGCTTGTCAGAATTCGACACAAGGCGCAGTATATACTGTGGTGCCGAGTTGCGCAAACTCCCCACGTTACCATGGTTGGCAGGGAGCCTTGCTAGCAGAGCTGATGAGAACCACGTCCATTTGGCAGCACTGGCGCTGCGATCAGTATCTGTTCACGCAGTTCAGCTAAGATGAACTGTGAAACCTTCTGTCATTCACAATGCGCAAGAAGTGGCAATGGTGCTCGAGCGGTGTGCAGGATTTGATTTCCTTTGTTCATTTGAAATGGTAAGTTGCAGTTTTTGGGGTGTATTGGCTGTATTGGAGATTCGTTGGAGTGCTGGCTTTCTCCTGTTGAGTGTCTGCATGTTTGTGCTCAAAGACAGCCTACAACAGGGTGTGCATGATGGCAGTGTCCTCACAGGACTTGTTTTCGGCAACCTATGGCACGTGAGCGTGCCTGCTGGGCTTCTATCTATCCATCCGCTTTGCACATTCTTTCAAAATATCCTCATGAACAGTGGGCGCTCCTGCACCCCATCTCCCTTCAAGTAAGGAACAGAGTTGCTCCTATCTCTCAGTCACAACTCTCACTCAGCCGTTCGAAACCTGTCCCTGTGGCAGTGCCACTGACAGCTGTGCAAAGCATCTGCTGACCACTGTGTGCTGCTGGCGTTTGTGCCCAGGTTCCAGCTGCACGGCTGCTGGTGCAAATGCGTGGTGTACTGGACATCGACGAGCTGCTATCGCTGCTGGTGATCCAGGACGTCGAGCTGCAGGTTGATGTGCTCACACGGCTGATCGAGCACATCTGTGAGAACAGGGGCCACATGCAGGAGGCTGCAGGAGCTGTTGGGCGCTGGGTCTCAGGCCTGTGCTCACGGTTTCGAGGGCGTAGGCACTCAAGAAGCCGGAGGCCAGCGCCGCCTTGAGGGAAGGCGGCCGTTGCTATCCAAGGTGTTGTTCTTGTAGATTGCACTGCAGAGTTGTAGCTAGTAATAAGGACGCGAACGAGCTGCCTGCTATGCCATTGAAGGAGATCTGCCAGCACTGCTTGAGGGGAGGAGGCGGCGGGCGGGTTGAGCTTTGCAGCAAGGGTTCGGTCAACAGGGTAGGCAACAGCATAAAGAGGTAAGAAGGGGGGCGGGTGGAGAGTTGTAGCAACGGTTTCGGACACCAGGGGTTTGTGCCATTGAGCACTCTCCCATATTGCTTGGCTGGGTCTTATAGTTGCCTTCGTGAGAAGCCTGGCCAGATGTCATGGCTTAAGCACCTGTCAACTGCCCATGCGTGGGATGAACCGTGTATTGTGTGGGAGGGAACGGAATTAGCGCCAGTTGCTGGCACCTTGGTAGTTTGGATACTCTGGGGTGTACAGAGAGTTGGGTATGTACCACAGCGGTGTGTGCCTGCATGCATAAGATACGTTTTGTGTGGGCGTGTAAAGTTAGTTTGCTTTGGTGTTGGCCAGAACGACTGCTGGAGGTGCAGTTTCAATTGGCCCCGGAAGCAGCTAGAACAGCGTTGCCTGGAGTAGCTGTCGTGGCAGCTGGCCACTGATTGGATGGCGCTCGACCAGCGGTAATTCCCTTGTTCGTATTGCCAAAGGCAGCACTAGCTCACGCATTGTCCTCCAACCATTCCCTGCTGCAAGCTTGTCACATTCTGCATTGACCCAAGAGGGAAGCAGACAAACTCTGGTGGCAGCATGACAACTGCCAACGATTCACTGCCCCGGTGCATGCAGCTGCACACTCTTCAACACAACCTACTTGTTTCTACATATCACACCCAACGCCCACAATTCCTAATGTCTTGTGCTGTCTTGCCCACCCCCACCTATTCCATGGCAAGGGGTGCCATGGCAAGGGGTCCCATGCGTGAACCTTGTCCTAGTTTCCCTGATTACGCATTGCTGCACCTGTCGTGGTCTAGAGTGTCGAACATGATGCCACCTCACTCAGCTTTGCGTTTAGGCGGGTTCCCCCCTGAGCAGATGTTGTAGATGTAGAAGACGAGCATTGCTACTCCAAGGGCAAGGAGGAGAGCAGGTGCAACTGCCCGACCCCTTTGCTGAAAGTCTCTCCACAGTAGAGCACACAACCCTGTTGTAACACCTGCCAGCAATAGAACCAGCATTCAGTTGATCAGCCCATGCACCTGCACGACTGGCACCTGTGTTGCTTGTGGCACACTGCATGAAGTGAATGAGCGCATGGCGATCGACGCTTGCCACACAATATGTCGTTTCAGGCCAATGCCTCTCAATACAGGAACACTCACCAGAAGCAGGGCTCTCAGGGATGTACATGTACATTGTGAGTTGCAATGCCTGCTGTCTCATTGACAAGCTCAACCACTGAACTGTCCAGAGGATGGTGCAGTGAAAGGCAGTCTTCATGCCTCCTCTTTTGGGGTAGTTGGAAATATCTGTGTCTTTTATCTATCCTGCATAGTCTCTGCAACATAACCTTGGGCGCAGCTCCTTTGATACCTCAGCATGGCATAACCACCTATGCTGCTCAATGCAGTGACCAAATGCAGGAAGTGCCTGTAATCAAGGATGGCATATATGCTATCTCTGAGAAAGCAATCAGGAAAGAACAACCACCTACTAGGCCAAGCTCAGAGATTCTTGGACGAGTGGGTTGCCATGGAGAGTATGAAGTACTGTGCATTGTCAAAATGTATGAGAATTGTTGGTACACAAGATGATCAAATTTGCAAGCGTGGAATAGAAAGGGAATTAAACTGTTGGTGCAGTTCAGCCACAAATCAACTTTGTCTCTGCAAGCAGACACCTGGTGTTTGGACAGACAAAGCTGAGTGCAAAGCTGAGGTGCTCCAACGCAACTGTCGTAAATTCCAATCTATATCTTCATATACTACCTCCGTTCTAGAGGTAGTGCCTAGTATCCAACCGTGCTATAACTTTGCAAGATCAACTCAACTAGCAATCTGTCGCCAGATTCGGATTCCTTGGTCGATTTTGGGTTGATGCGGATCGTAGTTACATTAGTCACCACCATATAGCAAAAGATAGACAACCTTAT
Source organism: Ostreobium quekettii (assembly GCA_905146915.1). Classification (NCBI taxonomy): domain Eukaryota; kingdom Viridiplantae; phylum Chlorophyta; class Ulvophyceae; order Bryopsidales; family Ostreobiaceae; genus Ostreobium; species Ostreobium quekettii. Next base: position 68,856 of record CAJHUC010000458.1, on the reverse strand, counting down.
CAAAAATGCCCCTGTCCGCTTGTGTCAGGTCCGCAATTCCCCACATTTTTGTGCTCACCTTATCCCGTTGTATTCCAACCTATTTTCCCACAAATCTTCAAGAACCTTGTTGTAGACAGCAAATGAGCATTGCTACACCCTCAAGAATTTCGACATCATCGCTTCCATACTCTTTTTGTGGACCATCTCTTCCACTGTACTAATCATGTTTCGAAAATTCTCGATTTCCAGTATTGGCAATGTTGGCAACAAGTTACGCCATCTTTTCTTTTCGGTTTTCCAGACCTTTGTGCATCTACCAGGTTGATGCTCTTGCCCAGAGGAAGGTGTCCCTTGACCTTTGGCCTCAACAATCGGCTGTACTCGTCAACAGCCTAAACTCTGTGGCAAAAAAAAACTACCTTTGCATGGCGGATTCTGTTGGGAATCTAGCCGCATCTTTTGTGAACACCCAACCACCAATTCCTATATCTCTCCAAGGGGTAGCTCAGCTTGATCCACCTCCATCGAAGGGCAATACGAGCTGGCCATGCCCTGCTCTTGGTCCCGACGAAAGGAACAGTGGCGTCTCTGTTCCTCTTAACAGATGTCAAGAACGGCAGCGCCGTTTCCCACGTTAGGGCTCTATATATAGCTGTCGGTATGGCGCATCGAAGCTAGTTTAGCCTAATTCTGTGACTTGCAAGTTTTGACCACCGTTTGAGTGATTTGGATAACAGACAAGACTTTTGGAACAGAGGTAGAACATATCTTTCCTCCATTTGAGCTTGCCAAAAACTGGATACACGAAGGTTATGTGACAGCAAAGCTGAGATCTGTCAATTCTAACCATGATTAAGGTCTCCACGAACGAACAATAACAATCAATAGGGAAACCAGAAATCGGAGGCTCAAGGAAGTCCCTGTACAGGTTGCGTTGCACGTCACTACCGTGCAGATTCTTGCGCGACTTTTGCAACCCAAGGATGTGCACACACAGGTTGCAGCAACGCCATTTTTAAGCGTTTCCTCTGAAAACCCCAAGCGCAACCGGTTGCAAGATGCAGGTATGTGCCCACACACAAAGGTGGCCTCTTGGGCAAAGACTGCCGTGTTCGAAGAAAGCAGGAGTTCGGAAAGGTAGGCCCTCACAACACCCACCAGTGGATGCCGCGGTGTACTGCGCTGACGACAGCCCTGCCTTCCAGGCCTTCAGGCTGAGGAGGGCGCAGGCACACAGGGCCGCTCCCGACAGGGTGATGAGGCCGCCGACCTCGCCAGAGCCGAAGATGAGGCTGACGGCGCCCGCCAGCAGGGTGACGCCTCCAAAGGGAATCGTCAGGCAAAAATCATGCAGCCTAGCGTGCCGCCCGCCCTCCTCGCCCCTCATGGCCTGGGGAAAGATCCAATCCAGCAAGTGACTCGGTTGGCGCTTGTGATCCGCGCACTGGACCGCCCATCGAGGCGGACTTGCACTGCCCGTTGGCACAGGGCCAGACCCTTCGACATCCGCCAGCTTCGCCGCGCGCTGCCGCCCAACGTCACATCACAGCGGGACGCGATCTGGCCGCACTTGGGGATCCAGCGCCGGGAGGGCGCACCCGATCACTCTTGGCGCCACACTTTGCGAGTCTTCGCACCGGCCAAGGCCGAGCGGGTCGCCGTCCAGGGCTCCCACCGCACGGCCCCATCGGCAACACGCGACGCACGCCACGTCGCGCGAACCGGACAGGTCGACACAGCGCCGGGCAAAACGGGCGAGAGCGGACGCTCCGCATCACGGACGACGTCCCGGGCCCGCCGCGAGGCTCACCTGCTGGCTTTCGGCAGCGGAGGGGCCGCGCCAGCGCCGGCAGCCAGCTGCGCCCCGCGTCCCCGCCGGGGTCAGAGCGGGGCAGCAGAACGGGGCGGGGCTCGGCGCGCAGGTGCGCTGCAGGGACGAACAGAGGGCCGGGGACAGGGGGGAGGCGCGCAGTAGATGGCGCTCCATGGCGGCTCGGCCGCGCCCTCCGCGGGTGCCACGGGCGCGCGCCCCAAGCCTGCCGAACAGGCCGCGACTTGTGCCTCGAATGGGACGATGTGTGAGTGGACCCTCCCCGCTGCTGCCTCTGATCACGCAAGGGGAGGCTTTGGGTGTTTGTTGCCGCGAGAGGCGTTCTGGCGCCATTATTATCGGGCCCTGCGGAACTGCAACCCCATCACCACTGCGGAACTGCAACCCCATCACCACTTTGTGAGGGGCTTGTGTGACTGTGCTGTAAAAAATGATGATGATGATGATGACTGGGCTCTGGCGCGGCGCCACGTGGGCGTCATTCACAATGAATTTGGCAAACGTAATTGAATGGCAGTGTTGGTGGATTGACTGCGTCCGAAGAAGAGCAATTTCCGGGTTTGTTGTTCGCTTGGCACAATGCCGGAGCGACCTACCAGTGGTCAAGAAATTGCACGTGTCAGAAGGCAGCTCCAATATGCTGGAAAAGAGCCCGGAACAGGACACGCTTCACAAGAATTAGCAGTTGATGGACTCTGGACTGTCCTCGCGTAAAGCAGCAGATTTCGGTGAATAAGTCATGGACACCGAATTGCTCGGCAGAATTGGAAGCCGACGGCTTCCTCGTCGCCTTGTCGTGTGAAGTCTCATGACGATGAACAGGGCCCAACTTATTCTCGCCAGCACGGCCTTGTTCATAGGATGCTGCCGCTTCTTTGGATTTTAAGGCAGATCTTGATACACATGTACAGACACAACCCCAAAAAGGCGGTCACCGCGCCCCCAGTCTGACGAGGATGACCCACGGGCGCCGGTCTCTTGGGTCGTCAGGCGACGTCCCAGGCGCCTGGGCCGCCGCTTCTGCCAGCGCGGAGCGGCCTCTCCGCACTCGCCTAACGCCGCCCTGAGTCCCGCACCCCGTTGGCCGCCGCCTCGTCGCCACGCCCCCGCCCCGGATCCTGCCATGCCGGTCCGCGGCGCCCCCAGCAGCCCGCGGCAGGCCGCGCGGCGCCGGTGGCCGGCAGCCCTCGCGACGTCCTTCTCGGGGCGCGATCAGGAGGCCAGGGTGAGTGCCTTCCGCCAGGGGACCTGCTCTGCAGTCGCGGCCTTGTCGGCGCGGGGGGAGGCGCGCTGGGGGACAAAGGCGCGGACTGGCGACCAACTCTGCCTCTGGACTCCAGGGTCAGAAGGTCCCGCGTCGCGTGCGCATCTGCGTCCCTGCTCAGGGGGCGGCAGAAGGGAGCGGTGGCCAACGTGAATGTGCCTAGCGGTGGTGTTCTCCTTCGTTTGCCGAGCGGCGTTTTCTGCGCATTCCGCAGCCAGAACTCCGCGGGCCACGGCTTCCAGAGAGGACAGTCGACGCTGGAAAACGAAGGCCCAAAAATAGATGCCTGAGGGGCGCATGCCGCGTCGGGGGCTGGGTGCGAAGGCGGCAGTGGCACTGAATCTTCGACTTCGTTCACGCGCACTTGCGCCAAACGTCACCCGCGACATGAACCCCGGTTTGGATCGCTAAACCAAACCGTGGCGACTCACAAGGCAGTCGGCGCGTTTGTGCCCATCAATGATATGTGCCCATCCGTCCCCACGGCTTCGTACATGAAGTCGTTCCGCGCCCTCCCGGCACATGTCCTCGCCTTCCTGAAGCTGACAGGCGCGCTGTGGCAGGAGAGTGGCCCCAAGGCACCGAGCCTCACGTCCGCGATAAGGAAGACGCTGGCTCGCAGGCTCAGGAGCGACGTCCGGGCCCCTGCTGCCATGCCGGTGAGAGCGTTCGCTGCGCGGAGTCCCTCACACCTCTCCAGCCCGCGCAGGCAGCGTCGCAAAGGCCTGTGTTGGCTGGTGGAGGTCTCCGCTGGGCGTTGTGAAAGACTGAAGCGCAGGGGGCCCCTTGAAGACTTGGGTTTCAAGACACAAGCAGACGCGCAGATGCGCAGATGCTGGTCCAGTATTTCAAGCCACATGTGCCCGGTTCCATCTCAAGGAAAGGATGAAAGGCAGTCACATTGTACATAGTCATTTCAAGATCGTCACTCTGTAGCAAGAAACGACCCATAGGTCGATCAGCCTGAAGATTTCAAGCGAGAATCGCTGGAGTGAGCTCACTCCCTTGGGGCGTCAATCATGTGCGCTCCCAATGAAAATGATCTAGCCGCACCGGTTTGTTGACGACGTGCAGAACAGAGCGCTGAACGCAACTGCACACGACGTCCAAATTCATGAGGCACATGAAGCAGCTCGAGAATCTAACATCGCCCATGCCACGCCAGGACCTCCGCTCCGAACTGGAATGTGTGACCAAACGGGCGGATAAGCTCGCAGACCAAAGCGCCGAGCTCGCTGAGCAAGTGGAAGAAGCAAGGAGGAACTTGGATGCGGCCAACGACATCAACCAGGCCCTCAGGATCCAACTGGAAGACGCCCTGCAGAAGGTTGGCGACGAAAGTCGCCACACTGCGGACGTGAGGGACCAGCTGGCGGAGTGCCAGCAGTGGAACGATGAACTCACCAAGAAAAATGAAGCCCTAAAGAAGGAATGCGACAGGCTGCAGGAAGGACGCGCCGCTGGGTGCGTCGGCGGGGGTCTTCGTCAAGAAGTTGACGTGTTGAAGGAAGCCCTGAAAGGGGCCCAGGCGAAGGTCGCAGTGCTGAGCCAGCAGCTGCAGGCTCACGACTTCAGGGCAGCTGCGCTCGCCGTTCATTCGAAAGCAGTGAGGGTGCGCTGAGTTGGTCACTCCTGAAGTGGTAGTGAATCTTTCCGAAGGGGCCGGGCTGTGGTGCACGCGCCTTGAATATATGCGTGGCGTCACATGAGGATTGTATGACTTCGTGCAAGACATAACACTTTGCATCAGGCACGTGTCTTCTGTTTCGATTTAAAGTATTTTGATGGGTAGGGCTGCTTGCATAATGCCTTTGAGATCCTGCACATGTGAAGAAAGATATCGCGTTTTGCAGAGGTTTCTCGCCCGCTACCCACAAGCAGCCTTTGCGGTACCTGTTCAAGCATGTGGATCACACATCCTTGTTTTTCCCACAGTTTTATCGCAAACAAAGTCACGTTTAATTCGCAAATGCCGAGAAGTTGATGATGTTTATCTAATTTGTGATCCTTACTCCATTTCCAGCTCACGCCGGGGTGGATACAGCCGTTCAACGCCGACAACATGGAATCGCAGCGTTCGTGGTGAGAGTTAGTCCCAGTGTAGCACCAGCGGAAATCGAAATTTTTGCGGTGCCAGCTGCGATGCCGTTTGACACTAATTGATGCCATTGCAGCCACTTTTGTGCCATCGCAGTCACTGTGATGGCGCCAATTTGCGTCAAAATGGCGTCGCAGTTGGCGTCGCAAACTCGGCGTTTTCTGATAGTGTAAGGCATGTGCATTTTTCATGCGGATGCTTCCAATCCGCGAGATAGAAGCTAAAACTTCTTAGAAATTCGCCTTTTGTTATTTATTTGGCTACGTGTCCGTTTTGCTTACTTGAATATGGACTTTACACCGCGGCCACTTCAAAGAGAAGCACCGCGCCTGTTGTACCTTGCCAGTCAGGCCGGAGGAAGCTTATGGGTTCCCTGAATTGCATTTCGAAGCTGGATTGTCTACCACCAGTACGTTGCTACTGGCGCTTTCAGCACTCTATGAGAGGGCGCCGCTCACTAGATGCGATGCCAATAGCCCCAGCATTCACCTGAATGGCGAAACAGTCTACATCTTGTCCTGTGCTGCGCAGCAGTTTGCATTGAGAACTTTCGCGAATTCCTGACCACAGCGGTTGCGGGTTGCCACAACGGAACAGGTACTCCAAATTTTGCGGCCTGTAGACCCGGTGACGCGAGCATGCTGGAGAGCTGAGGGTGTGTGCATGGGGGATTCTTAGTGCATGAGTTCAAGGGGATGGGCGGTGTGGGTACACTGAGGAGCCGGCCGTCAGGTACCTGCACGTTGTTGGACCAAAGACAGGCCTGATTTCTTTTTGCAAGTTCTAAAATGTATTAGAGGTTGTACAGCTGCACCTTGAAACCAGTAGAAACACTGTACATACAGCCTTGGGAATTTGCATTTTGAATGGCCTCTCTATTCGCACACGTGTGCACAGGTAATTGGTAATTGGTAACACGGCGTGTCGCCAATGCCTGATCGCTTCCTGTGCGCGTCGGCCCCCGCTTCCACCAGCACCCTTACCACAGAAGGCCTATCCAGCGCGCATGCAGCATACCGGGGCGTGGCGTCGTCCAGAGTCCTCGCTTTGTCCACAGCTGCACCCGCCTTCAGCAGGGCATTCACTATATCCAAATAGCCCTCCTGTGCCGCGGCAAATAGGGGGGTTACACCCGTGGTGACACAGACACAGGTAATCCCATACGTTCATGGGGATGAGATATAGCAGTAGAGATCGGGGCTTGCGGTTGATGGGCAATACAAAATCAGTTCAATTCTTTGTGACATCTATAATGACGAACCTTGGACCAAACATTTCCAGATGTGTTCTTGGTTTCGATGTCAGGTGCAAAATGGGAGCTTTCGTTTTCTGAGTGGGATATTCGCGGAGAGTCGTTCGAGCTTCATATGTGTTCTAGTTATTCCTTCTTCCTCTGTCTTGAGCTATCATCGCTTATAAAACACGGTACACAAAGAGACACACACATTAACTCTGTGATGAAAAATCACGGCACATGAGCAATCCTTGATCATTAGCTATGAGTCATGGCCACAGAGCTACTGCTGCAGTACTGCGTAGCATTTGAGGACACAGCGTGTACAATTGGATAAAGCGCATACTGGTAACTACCAGTGGTGTGTGCTATGTAGAAGCCGATAAATAGCACAACATAATGAAGTCTTAAATTCAGTCTCCCGAAACCTCATTTTATGTTAAAGTCCAGGATCGATCCAATTTGATCATAATGACTAATCCAGTTCTGAGGTTGCGCACCGCATATTTGCGCAGTTCTTGAATACATGCACAGCAGCATTGTGTTCACGTGAATGGCTACTCAGTGGAATACTGTTTTGCAGGAATTCCCATAAAAGTGTACTTGATTAATTTCCCCACATTTCCTGTACAAATGACGGCAGTATATTGCCAGCACATGCTGCCATGATTGTCATCTAAGGCACGCCAAGCATGATGCGGGTATTTCGAAATTGTATGTGGGAGTAAGGGTGCGAATGTACTGCGTGGGGCTAGAATTCATGAGTTGACCCAAATTCCCCACAATGCGTTGCACCAAAACATATTAGTACCTCTAAAACCTGCAATATTTGAGATGATTGTATCTGAAGCTATCGCAGTGCCAGTTTGGCTGAGCCTCGGGCAACATCAGTGAAAAGCGGAATCCAAAGCGTGACTAACAAGAACACGAATGTGCTACCATTTTCCAGAGTCTAGACTGCAATTGCGTGCCCTTCAGCAGCGTGGCAGTGTCAAATTTTCACTTTCTAAAACTATACAGAGCATAATTACTAAATCATTTTGGCACAATGGATAATGAATAAACTGTGTAATACGGTCGACTTTCAGTATCTTCATGGCAGGCCAATAATGACTACTGGTTGTTGCTGCTAATATACATTCATCCCAGGAATGGAAAAAGTGCGGCTCCTAGTTGAACACACGGTTGGGAGTACATGACCCAATTAAGCACGTTTTCATAGAGTATCTCTCTTCACACATGCGCTCACAATGTGCGATTTTCAGCAATTCAGTGTGCTTACATGCGGCCAAAACGTTCCAAATGTGAATTTTATTCCAGTGCCAGCAAATGTGCTCAGCCCAGGACTCAGAGTTGCATGTACATGCAAGTCTCAGTCCTGGTGACATGAACCGGCGCACACAGTAGCACAATATGCATTGCGGTGAAATGCAGCATTTCGTTCTATTCTCGTATGTGAGTGTAGATCTGTACATACTTTGATATTATATTCCGCAAGAGCTAAGCTACTGACCAGCGAAATGCAAACAACTGTGCATGAATCGTGAATTCTTGTTATACTCCAGTACTGGCAAAAATTGAAAGAACATGCTTGGCAACTCTGCAAGGGAGTAAGATCACTTGCACATATTTCTGCAGCGCATACGCACGCGGTGCATCTCAATGACCGATTGCGTCAGCAGCGATTGAGTTGAGATGGAATGTGTTACTGAATTGGCGTGTGGGCATCAGTTGATGGCACATTTTTCTTCTGATAGATCACAAAAGCTCCAGAGGATACCGAATGACCAATCAAAATCTCTCCCAGCTTTTTCATTTGTCCGTAGCGTACAAGAATTTTGCATCCTCACCATATGAGACCGCTGAAACGCTACCGTCTGTAGGGCAGTTTGCCAGAAACAATCTCAAACCAATCTGGAATCTGGATCGAAAGATTGGTTCTCGATGTTCTAGCCGTTAAAAATCGGATTTGCGACATTGGCAATTTATTGGCGCGTGGCTGACCGTCTTATTTCACGCTGCTCCCAACCGTCGGAAAAGGTCCAATCCTGTCCCAATATCAAAGTCTGCTTCCTGAATGCATATGCAGCATCAAAAGCAGTTCCGGCTCTGCAGACAGGCGGAGTATATTACGTAGACGTACGCCCAGAAAAGGAAGTAAACCATCATTGACACAAACGCGATTTTAGCAAACATGAGCTCCCTCTTCGTCCTGGGGACTCGAAACGCCATTGGACACCAAATGAATGGCACAGCGAGTCCGAGAAGGTACACACGCCAGCTAGAGTGCCAAGGCCTGACCTCGTCTCCCGCGTCATCGCGCTGCTCCTCCTATGGGAATAACAAACTCGGGGCTTCCAATTAAAATAAAATGTGACCAGCCAAGCGCAACGCATTTGCCACCAACTCCTGGCCCACGTGTGTGCCTTGAATCTCCCAAGAGTTATTGTGGCGAAGCGCGTGTGTGCAATGGGGCCCGCATATGCCAGTGCAACCACTGGTGTCTGTGCATATACATAAGTGACTGCACTGGCGGGGACCGCTGCCTCCGCCACACTGCACTTCAGTCATACTCGCGTTCCCGTTTCCTCTGTAGCCTGCACTGCGGAGACCCTTCAGTATAACTGGCAATTCCGCTGTGGTGAGGGCTGCTTTGGAGAGGAACAAAAGTTCCCATTTTTCCATGTTCGCTAAGCATTTTGAATGTCTGCGGTCGCTTTCACGAAGATGCCACAGCACCTACGTACGTGGGGTGTTCGTGCTTTGCTTTGGAGCTGTGATCAATTCATTAATCTATTCACGTCATCAAGTCATCAATTCATTCGCGTTCTCTGAAACTTTCTCCACGGTCCAATACAAAAACCGTGTTTGCACATTGCCTGCCGTTGGGTGCCATGAATTGATGAGCACTTGGTGGTAGCCACCAAGATAGCCAAGTTTGTAGGACCTGTGGTTGGTAAGGCAATACTCGTGTGGCGGATGTCGTAACTGGTTAGGATTCTCCTCTAGCACAGGGCTCTCTTTGGCTTTGGATATAAAAGCAAACAGAGTGAGCCTTTGTGCCATCGTGCCACACCACTGCGATGGAGCCGATAGCATGGCTCACCGAGGCAGTGATGCTCAGCCCCGATTCAACATCCGGCCTTGTATGGTTGCTCCTTCTTTCTGTGAAGAGGCTTTGTTCCTCTGGCACCTGAATAGCGGCACAAATAGCGCACAGCTGATTTCCCCGCGTTTGATCACATACCAAAGTGATGCATCAAATCTGCCCTGGACTAGTCCGCAGTACTGCGGTCGTGCCAAATCCGCACGTGCTAATGCCAACATTGGTGCTAGGATATGTCAACAGTCATTTCCATCCGCATTTCGGATGAATTACAGGATGCCAATTCAAAGGGTTCTTAGTTCGCCCAAGCACTCTGGCGGGCGAAAAATATTGGAGTATTTTAACTTGGGGATGTGCATAACTGGGTCAATGGAAATCTGGCCGTGGACCCTTTCCACGTATGCATCAAACCAATTTCAGGGTTTCAGGAATCTCTGAACCATGTTGTGCTCTGGGCCGAATAGACCCCCATGATTTCCGGGATCCGTAATTTGCGTTGTTCAACGATCCCACACGCCTTCACAAAGTTTTCATGGAGGTTTGCACTCAACACGGTACTAAACCTCGCGACAATGCGGGATATGGTATGCTCGCGTACATCACCCCACATGGTCAAAACTATCTTTCACCCATTTGTGTCTCCATTCCATTCGCGGATGTTGACGCTTTTGCAAGGAATTTACATGTCCACCGTAATCCACTAAAGTTAGCATTTTTATTTATTCCGGAAAAGTGTCTGACAGAATGTCATAATGAGCTATGCCTGCCAGGTTTTAACTACCACAACGATTACAGGTATGAACATTGCAGCTAGACCTTCCTGACCTACCACGCTGCACTGAGCGTTCGCTCTACATAAACGGCCTTGAGAGACACACCTATCATCCCGAAATTTGATTGACCAATGCACGTTGTGGAGTACCAAGTTCGGTGTACAATTTCCGTCTCGGAAACCTGGAGCCCGCTGTTCAAACACGCTCAATGGATACACAGCAACACATTATGCCCACTGTTGCAGAGTCCAGCAGTCCATTGTATGATCATTTTGTGGATGGCGGAGGCAGGTGTTGCTTCAGGAGTGCTGTCACCCAGGGGGATGTGGGCATTACATCGCCTGTCCAAATCAATGGATGATTGTGGCTTTCGCGACTGTCTGCTGCCTAATTAAGCAAAAATTGGCCGCGAATTTGACATTATAATGTCTATCAGTTTGTGAAGAGCCGCTTCCTAAAGTACGCATTTCCACTATGCGTGGTTACTCGATAACGTTTCGCGCAGGCATGTCGGCAGCTTATCCAGTGGATGTGATGTTGGCATGACAGCACGCAGCGTGGAAACTGCATGGCTCTGGCGTGCCGGTGCTCTAATGGGCACCCAAGCAACACTCCAGCGCGCTTTCGCCGCCTTGTGTGTGGTCCAGATTCAAGCCCCGCACTTCTGCTTCAGAAGTTCTGAGGTAGTTCTGGGCCTGCGTCTTGTGACTGACAGCGGTGCGTTCATTTCCTGTGCCCTGGTCCGCTTCGGCTGCTGGCAACATGAGAACCGTGTTGCATCTGCGGAAAATTCCTCTATGCCCTTGCAAAGTGATAAAGCAGCTGACTCGCTCGATTCTGGTTCCAAAGCTGTGCGCCAGCGGATGCCTCCGCGGGACGGCATCCTTGGAACGCGAGCCTCTCGTCCAGTTCCCAGCCACGCAGGTCACACGCGCGACGGACCATGGCCGCCCTCAAGCCACTGCCCGGAAAGCTGCTTGTGCACTGCCTGGAAGGCGCGAAGAGCACCCCGACCATCCGCCTCTGGGCGACGCGCAGATCCACGCGTTGCTCAGTGACGACTGGTCCACGTCGGCGGTCAACAAGGATCCCCAAACGGCTTCGCTCGAGAGCGCGGCCCTGACATCGAGGCATCCCTGGCTTTGGATCGATGCGGCGACACGGCAGTGCCCTACGTTGCCGGCCTCGCTGGGCCAGACGCTCTCCCGCGGCCTGATCCCGAAGAGCGCGGACGTGATGTCAGTGAGCACCGTCATTGCCCGGAAGTCAATCGATCGGCCAGGCAGAATCCCGCCGCCGCGCGCGCCGTGCACGGTGCGCGGGGAGCGGCCGCCCTCGCAGGGGGGCAATCGGTGGCCGAGAGATGGCCCGGCCCGGAGCGTGAGCAGCGGCGCGTGACTTTCCCCCCCGGGAAAGAGGTGGGGTGGTGGGAGGGGGTGCTGGGCAGGGTGGTGTGTTCGCGCGCTGTTCGCTGACCGCCATGGGAGTGAGTGCGTCACGCGTTTTGTGCGCGTCAGCGTCATCTCGAGGCCCACGGGTAATGATTCGTAATGGGGAAGGGCACACATTTAGGCAGTGCCCTAACTAACTTATAGGTCCTCGCGGAGGTGTTTCGAGTAGTTCAACTCCACTTAGTCCAGGCTTGGGCGCGTCACCGCCGAACCGGTGGTGTCCCCCTCGCGGTACCCCCTCGCGATTCTCAGGACAAGTCTCGGGGCAAGGAGAAAGCCTGAGGGCCACTGCGCAGCGTGCGCTGCTCTGCCGGGAGCAGTTTGGGTGGGTCAAATACAGAAGTTGCGGAGAAGACAGTGTGCCTGCAGCCGAGGCGGCTGCAGGGGAGAATGGGGAACGGGACGGGCACGGCGACGCAAACGTTATGCGCTGCATCCACAGCAGGCTGGAATCAACGCTAGAATTCGAGATTTAGGGCGGCGCTTCCGTTGCTGTAGGATGTAAATCCACAGCATGTGCACAGGGCGTTCGGGGGGCAGGGATGCCAATGCATCCCGCTCAAGGGATCGATTTCGGCGCATTCCCGAATTGTAAGAGTCGTCTGGTCGAGTCCAAGGTGTGTCACCAGCCCATCTGGATCGGATGATGGGTCGCGGTGTATTGAACCTGTGTACCGCTCCAAATTGGCTATTGGATGGCGGGAGCGAAAGCAGGGAAACCCAGAACATGGCAGTCGGCCTGGAGTCCTTGTGGGGCCTACTGCACCACCCAGTACCACCCAGTGTAGGGATGAACTATTGAGACAAGTTCTTGACTGTCTCACAAATTGTGGCTATTGTGAGCAAACAGAACGTTCCCTTGCACCCTGTGACAGTTCTTCTTGTAATCATCTGTGCAACTCATCAAGTTGTCAGGTCCATGCCCTGCTTGCCTTACAGGATAGGAAGGTACTTGGCACTGACACATGAGCTGCCTGCCAAGACTGAGGGTGCTGCCTTGCAGTGCCTGTTATTCACTCTCCAGCAGTCGGAATTCAGCCAAGAAGTGAGCACGGATGTCATGCACAGGACAGCATTGGTTGCAACGCAGTTCATTTTTTGTGGGAGACAAACCCTTCCTGTCACGTGTCCATCCCAGTGACTGCTGAACATCTTGTGGAGATGGGCAAAGCAGATGAACCGTTCTCGCGAATGTATCGAACTTGAAACAAACACAGTACACGGGTTCATGTGCATTGATGCAATCCATGAGCATGCAGTTGAGCAACCCTAACTGTCAAGGGGACTTGAAAGTTTCCACCACTTCTGGGGACTCGGCTTGCTGTGCTGTGGAGCAGCATGTCAGTGCTCGTGTTCTGTACAAAGCCCATCACAATGCTCAAAATAGCCTTGTTGCTGAAACGCCCGAATGCACCAAAACGACTGGTTTGAAACCTCTGCACACTCTTGCATGCACCCAAAAATGTGCTGATCATGCCTGGGCTTTGCAAGAATCCTCTTTCATCAGGTACGGATACCTGCAGACCTGTGCTGGGGACCATTGCCCACATCACCAATCTGCTGATGGGGCCTTGACCTTATCATGTGGCACAATTGATCAAAGCGAGGTTTATGATGGTGTAGGTTCCTGCACAGCCCACAGAACCACAAGTGTAGGCTTGTGAGGGTTGCCGCAGCAGCAACTGGGCCCACTCCCACCCAGGACCCAGATCAGGAGGAGGGCCAGGACTACACACCTTGCGATTTTGTAATTTACTGCAAAGATCCCGTGGACACCTGTCACCATGAAGCAGGCATCTGGATCAGTGCTCCCATTGCGAAGTGCTTCAAGATGTGGAACGAGTGGGGCAACCTTTTGCATTTCTTAGATCTGGTTGGAGATGTAAGTGTACTCGTGGCACTGCAAGGGTGCATTGGCGATGCAGCTCTCACTGGGGCATGATGTGCAGCAATTTTGAAGCAACTGAGCAGGATTGTGAGTTATAAACAGAAGTCTGTGTGTTCTGAGCAGATCTGCGATTTGATGTTTGCTTTGCAGATTCACCTTGCCGAGCACAACAAGGACACCCATGCGCTGTTTTTCTGTTATTATCGCTGGGGTAAGGCGTTTGTTTATCTATTTTTCCCATTGGACTGATCCAGTTTTGTCCCATTGTGGACGACTAACAATTGATGTGTTTTCCAGCATTGTACCCCATTCTGGAGATAGCATTTATTTTGGAGAAGGAGGAGGTTGTAGAGAACAAGGTGATAAAGTTTAAGTCTCTGTGGGGCATGCCACTCAAAGGTGAGGACAAACAGGCTCCAGTATGCTTTTTTCTTTCCTGTTGCTCTATAGAGGGAACTGCGGGTCATCTGAACTGTTGCAGGAGATTGTTGCATCTTGCATAGTTGCCAGAAGTGGTGTAATGTTGCATGCATGGCACAGTACCTGTTCAATGTAGGCAGTATCATTCTTGTGTCAGTTCATCTTTTCTTTCAAACTGTTAGTGGGACTGTTTGAGCCTAAGTACTATGCAAAATGATCGGGGGCGTGAGCATTTGTGCATGCTCACGGACAACAGGTTTCCAGCTCTCTTGCCGTGCAGTGACAAGTCTTCTGTATTGTGGAGGCCGAGCGTGCTCCAGGCTTGCTAATCCGCAATTGGTCAACTGCAGGCACATTGTTAGCTGTCCTGCAATTTGGGTCTTTACCCGTGGTGTGTGCCATGTTCACAAACTTCATGCTTATCGGTTGCAAGTAGGGCATTGGGTTGTTAAACAATGGCATTCTTTGAACATTCTTGGGGCCGATCTTTTGGGTGGGTAAATTCTGCAGCATGGACCACAGCATGGGCGAACACTGCAATGGTTTTTGATCCGGTATCAAAGTGCCAAGAGAGCCTTTAATCGCAAAGGCGCCACCTTCGCGTTGCTGACGGCCGACCTTGTGTTGTAAAGGACTGGTGGAGTTTCGGGAGCAAGACGGAGGCACTTACGTGGAGCTGAGGTTCGAGCACCTCATGCCAGTCTTATTCAAGGAATACAAAATTGGCGTCATGGCCGTAGAAAGCGACATGAAGAAGATTCTGTCTGAGAACATGGTCGTTCTGAAGGACATACTGGAAGGCCGATTGGCCATCGACGATACAGACGTCACGTCTGCAGCAGGCAAATCATCCAGCTAGTGACCGCTGTTCTGATCTTTACACATTGCGGGGACACCTGTAAAGAATGCACAGCTTTCTCTACTGACCTGTGGACAATATGCCGTGCTGACCCCCTGCACACTCCGCTGTTTCTTTGCCTATGCGCCTTATCCTGCACCTGCTGAGCAATGCGCTCGCACCTGCTGTTCCTAGATTCCCAATGCGCTGCATGGCACAGGGCCTTATTTGGAGCAAAGGATTATCGTTCCCTCCCCCTCAGCACCGCGTTTTGGCGACCGCAACACCATCAGTTTGGAGTTGAAAATCCTCAACTTTAAAATTGCGGAAATTTGTGCAGCGGACATCAAATGGGTCCCCCTTTGGCCGGTATGAATCCCAGCAGCGGATCTCTTATCATGGGGACAGCGCCCGCCCTGCCGCTGTAGCCCGCATCTTCCAGAACGCAGTCTCGTTGCCTGTCCCGCTGGATGGACGACGCCGACGGCAGCATGAACGACGACGTTCCCGGGGCATCCGCCTCACGTTCGGGGGCGGCGCCCCGCGCCTCGCTTCCCGCTTTCGGTGACCTTCGCTTCTCCTGGCTTCGCAGATTTCTGGGAACCACCACGGACACCCTGGCCGGGCTGCTTTGCTCATCCTCACCTTGCGGCTCACACACCTGTGCATCCACACCGCTGCCCGCCTGCTGTGGCCCCGGGCCGTCCCGCCGTGGCTCCGAGACCCTCCGGCTGCGCCGCCGGCGACCGGCCTTCGCAACGTAGCCGCCACAGGGCGGCGCCCCCGCGTCAGCCTGCCCGTGCGCCGCCCTGGCCTTCGCCCCGCACAGCGACGACTCCCTCTTCGACTTCCAGCACTTCCGGTCCTGCGCCTTGATGGTGCCGCCCACGATGTTGAAGTCCGCCCGCTGGGACTCCCCCGTCGCACCGACCTCGTGCAGCTGGCGAACCTCCGTGACGAAGGGCGTGGCGTCGCAGCCATCGCTCCTCTGCCCGTTCCCTTCCGCGCCCCTACTCGCCCTGTCTGCCTCCTCAGGAATGGGGGTCAGCTTGGCCGCAACGGCCCTTGCGCCACGGGCGTGCCTCCCAGGGTCGACGCTGCCGTCGCCCGCGTCGAATGGGGCCACCACTCCCAGGAGCTCGTCCTCCAGCCTGGACTTGTAAATGATGTCTTCCAGCAGCGCGCGGCACTGCGCGTCGGACAGGAGGTGCGTGCCTCGCTGAATCTCTGCGGTCGAGACACACCGACCGCCGGTCAGTCAATTTCCCCGCGAGGAGACAACGGGCCGTCGGACGACGACTTCCGCCAATCCTGACGTCTGCGCTGCGTCCATTCGTGCGGATTCGGGACACATCGTCAAACGGTTGAACTCCTTGCGCCAAGAACCGGTGTCCCAATCAGGCCCATTTCACGGCGTAGCCACAGCGTGAATTGCGTTTTGCGAGTAGAATAGCATTTACGGTGGTACGAGCTAAAAAAAGACTAAAAATAGCCATGTCTGTGTTTTTATGTTTCAGCGCTTGAAAACGTGAAAACGGTGCCGTGCGCGTAAATAGCAAGCCTGGTCCGATGCAGTCCAATGTCTGGGTCCATTCACGAGAACTGCAATGTAGGCCTGTTCGAATTCATGCACAATTCGTTCCTTCATAACCCGTTGTGTGATTCAGCTAATTAGGGTCGCGTTGATCGGCACAGGGAATGCAAGTCCAGGGCGTGCAGACAATCTTGTATCACATGTGTCCTGGCCGTCACCCAGTATGCAAGAGGCATGGTCCGCGCCTTAGTCATCGTTGGAAAACGCTGGCGACACAGACATAGGATTCGTTGAACGATCTGGCGTGGCGCAGCAAGGTCAGAACTCGTATTGCCAGAACAGTCGGGATTCAAGAGACAGCAACGTCATACACCACGAAAAGGATGCATTAATTTTGGGACAGTTCCAAAAAGCTGCTTACAGATGATTGCAAAACGATACTCTTTGCAAGATTTCTGGTGCGGCAGTGTGACCTGCAACTCCATCGTGTCAACGTCAGGGCTTGATACATTACTGGTCTGTTGCGCAAATTTACTTAAAAAAAAGGGGCTGCCAAAAGGGGCTCATTGCGTGCACAGACATGCGCTGGTAAAGCCGCCGTCGCGTTCTAAGCACAGAATGCAACATTATGTTACATCACCGCAATGATTTGGCAGCAGCAAGTGCAGCTGCGCAATAACTTGTAAATATACTCCGAATGACTACGAATCATCGCCGATCTGGAGACCCCTATGTACCTCTTCGAATCGCCAGGACGCGCTCAGAGGCCAGTTGCTTCCTCTCCTTGATGTCCCTCCACCCTTGCCTCAACATTGCGCGATGTGATTTGGAACCATTCCTGGCGCCGCACCGAGGCATGGGCACCTGGCGCTTGGCTGCCAAAGCTGCGTGCGGAGAGGAGAGTGTTGTGAGACACGACATTGCGCAAACAGCGAGCCCATTCACATGCAATGGCTATCACAACGACTGGTGGAGAGGAAATTTCGAAATGTGCATCCACTTTTGCGACCATCTCAAGGATCTGAGCGAAATACCAGTGCCAAGGGGCCCCATGACAATCACCAACTTGCTGCGCGTCCGCAGGCAACAGCTTTTGTTGTTATCAATCAAAGATCAGCCCGATGCCGCTGCTATTTATCGATAGGCTTGATCATCTGGGCTGCCTCTCATGTAGGTCAACCCGATTACCCTTACCATTAGACGAGTTCCTGCCTGCCCGCGTTCGCTGGTTCTAGCAATTCTGGCGCTTTCCAAGCGAGGAAACGAATGAAATCCAGCCAGGATGGAAAGGTGCATAAATAACGCTGCGAAACGCTGCAGGTGGCGCTGCTGCCCTGTCTCCCCGGTAACGGCATTTTGCCCCCTATGCCTATGGCCAGGATACAGGCAGCTCAGATAAAGGCGTGTGCTGCATGTGCATGCTGACTGCAATGATGTGCTGGGATCGTCATTTCACCCCTACCAAAAATTTCAGCACCCGGCTTGCTGTCGCAAAGCGCGGACCCACACATCACAGTGGCACATCGAGACCGGCCACGGTTCACTATGCGAGACTCGCCTGGCGGGCAGCACACCGTCGACATGCAGTGAACGGGCTGCAGCAGGACCCTCCAAAATTGAGGGGATGGGCTCCGGCATGGATCCGCAATCATGGCTGCCGGGAACATGACGCGGTTCGAGATGTGGCAGGCCTCGCGGCCCCGCGAGTCTGGACCGTAGACTACGTCCTGAAGATCTGCACTCTCGATATCGTTATCAGAGGGCCTGCAGTCACCCTCGCCAGAGGTGCCGCCCCATTGGCTCGTGGAAGTTGCGTCGGTGGTCCTCGAGACAGCGCCGCTGGAATCTCGTTCCAGAGGATGCTGTTCTCTGCATGACGTGTGAGTCTTTGTTGACTAAAATTGGCAAAGTACATGACAGGCCACTGCTCATTCACCTCCAGTGCAGTGCCGTTGTCAGCTAGCGAGCACAATGATTCCTCAAGTTTGATGCGTGCCTCGTGAATTCGCGTTTGCATTGTTGTATCTCTGTGCAAGGATGTTGCGAGTCGCTGCAGGATATTATGCCTTGCCAGTTCTTCAATTCGTTTGCTGTCGAAACTGGGATTGAGTAATGCTCGTCATGTAAGTTGCATCCGAAGCCATCACCGCGGTAATTTTTTGGTATTTCGATATTGAAATACCAAATTAGTAATTGATTTATAGTTAATACCAATCAATTGCCCGATGCAAAGTGCCAAATTCGATTTCTATGGAAAGTGTAACCTGCCGCATAAATGCATGTGTTTCTCCCTCACGCTGACCAACGGCCAATTCACACGGTTTCTAAATATCTTCAAATTATGCGAAAATATTGCGATCTTGTTATCTTCACAGTGTTTTTGGTACCCTTTTCCACCACTGCGATTTTAGAAGCTTCATAAATACCGCAAAGAGTAAACTCAAACTCAACCACGAGCTCCCCAACTGACTTCTCGCAATTCCCCGGGGGCTCCCCTCCTCGGAAATGCAGAAGTCTTCCGCAGACTTGGCGGTCACTAAACTACTAGATTCCATAAACGAAGTGCATTATGCAGGCCCTTTTCCATGCAATCGAGGCTTCCAGAAGCATAGAAAAGGTTGATATTTTCAGCAGAAAAGCAACGAAGAAACAATCGACACGTCGAATGCCACAAACATGTGCATGGTCACAACAGAAGAGCCATTTGAAGAAACCCAGAATGCACCCTACTGGCTGAACAACGGCATTCTTTTGGAGCCACTGGGCAGAGTGATAAAGTACTGGGTGAAGCCATGCATATGTAGCACGTAATATGCGAAAATTGCTCTGTGCGCTAGTTCAGCAGGCGGGACCGTGTCTCCCTGTGCTTCTTCCTTGGCTCACCCGGCGAATGCTGGGGCTCTCGCCTGCGACGGCGGAAAATCTCCTGAGCCCCATATGTGTGGGTACATGTGGATTATCCCTCTGCCACCGCCCGAGCTCCTTGCGGACGCCGCATCGATGCAGGAGCGCAACTTCTTCCGCCTCTTGTTGCGGAAGCCCTCTTTCAGGGTGAGCTCCTTCTTCAAGTTTTCAAGCACAGCCCTTCCAAGACGGGCGGACGCGTGGCGCCGGTCGAGAAACAGCACCTTCCTGGCGGCATGCATGTGAGCTTTAGTCATTGTGTTCGTGGCGGTGAGGATTTCAATCACCAGTTGCGGTGCAGATTATTTGTTGTGGCGGCTTCGGCCACCGGGCAGGCAGCAAGACGGCGTGGAGCGTGTCACCCACGTCCCATGTTCACGTTTGTAAATTGTATCAACAACTGAGAGTGTGCAACTTTCCACACGGCAATGTGGATGATGTGCTGAATTTCGTCCATTTTCGGGGATATGTCGTGTGTCCAATATTCCAGCAGCTGTTTGTGCTTTAAAAATTCCACTCATTTCCGTGGTATAGATTGTTTATTGGACTTTCTGACAGAAATGAGCATACGCCCAACATGGCAGTTATGGAATGTTCAGCCCCTGTTTATGGCATCTGCAGGACTGATTTGTGCAGTTCTAGTGTTCGCTGCTACGGCCTTGTAATGGGTCATTATGCCAGGTATTTAACAATCTCTGGCTACCATAATGCCGCGCAGCGGGTCAACAACCATCCAATTCAGCTTCGTCTTCACTTGTTGAATAGAATTTTCACTTTTCACAAAGTTGCCGAGTTCAAGGCTATAAATGCAGGCTCACGTTGGTCCCAGGAATCGCGCACGTCCCCCCACCCCACACACTCACACCCATCCACACACACACTCAAGTGAACTATAGGCTGTCGAAAAATCAACTTTACATTTCCTTCCGGAACAGCGCCTTCAATTTGTTGATTTCTCGACGACAACACGAAGGTGCGCACATATGGGTGGGATGCGCCAGCGCATTGGACGCCGGATAGGGGTATTATTATTCCCAAGCTCCCCCGCATGAACCAACCATCGATCTTACCGGTGGGATCCCCTTCTCGCCGACTCACATGGAGGTAATGGCGACCACCGTGTAGGGCTGCCTGCTGGTGGGGATTTTCACCACGCGGTCCTTCTTTCCACGAGCCCCCATCACCGTCTTCCGATACTCGGACACGGTCATCCAGGCGCCCGGAGCTCCCCCCTCCTCCCCCCTGACGAACAGGCTCTCCTCGCCGAAGAACTGGCTGGGGCCCAGGATGGCGATGTCGACGTCCTTGGAGCCCTCCGCCGAGTTGTGGGCCCTGGGTCCCGCGCCCTCTCGCGACGGGCCCCCACGGGGATGGGCGCGGGCGGGGCTGCGCGAGCACAGGCGGCACTGGCCGGAGGCAATGAGGTAGAGGCCCCGAGACAGGGTGGCCTCGGTCGCCACGACCTGCGAAGAACAGTAGATACGGAATGGACGTATATGCACGGATGCACACGGACACGTATGAATGTGCACGGGTACATTGGGCCAAATAAGGATACATAACGACATAGGCTTATGTGTACGGATACATACGGACATGCACGGATGTAATGCGTGAATATATGGGTATATGCGATTTATGGGACAGGGGATGGACGGGCCGCACTGGGATTTGATATGTCCAATTGCGCGCTCCAGGTGCACTTCATCCTCTTCTGTGCCCCAGGAATGTGTTTTGATCTGTGTCCTTGGGCGCGCAACTACCACAATTTGCGTTTTCGTGTCAGGGCGGGCAAACAGATATTCCCAGGCGTTGTGGC
The DNA here is from genome assembly GCA_905146915.1 of Ostreobium quekettii. Lineage (NCBI taxonomy): Eukaryota > Viridiplantae > Chlorophyta > Ulvophyceae > Bryopsidales > Ostreobiaceae > Ostreobium > Ostreobium quekettii. The sequence continues at coordinate 47,714 of CAJHUC010000458.1, read as the reverse complement.
TGGGACTGCTAGCCCACCAAATAGGCAATTGAATTGGGACCTTCCCGTCGAGCGGAAAATTTCCAGATACGTCGCTGCTGTTGTTTTTTACGCGGCAGCATCATTCATCTTTAGCAAGAAGCGAATGGCGGGACACATGCGCCGGTTCGCAGGTCCCGGAGCAGCCTGATGTTCATCTGTTAACTTGCACTGTGTCAAGTCATTAGCAATGTTTGCGGGGCATTTCGAGGGCATGTGCGCTTGCGCTGCCAGGAATTCCAGCAACTAGTTGCCCACCTCGTTCCTCTGAAATGTGTGGCTCTTGAAGCAATAGTACAGTCGCATCAAATTGACGGGCGTCACGGAGCGCAAGATTGGATTGTCTTGCATCCAGTGAACCTGCAAACCAACAACTGCTCAAATGCTGCGTTTCCTAGGGCAACTACGCTGCCTCATAATGCATTCAGGGCTCGCCAATTTCACTGTTGCAAATTACAGGTTTTTATTTCATTGAATACATTAGCTGCCCTGCCTTTCATCACCGTTAGCCCAACCAATCTGATATCATCCGCCTCTCAAGATGCGATAATGACTAGCAGTTTCAATTCACAAGGAAGTCGCCGGTTGATTTCACATGAAGATTGTAGCAATACCCCACTAACAGTGATTTCAGCGCTATTGCCGCTCGCCACCAGGCGATGCGCATGTAATGATTGACTCAATCGACCGAGGCTCGGTCTGTTCTCAGAACAAACTTATCTTTTTGTCCTCCTGCATGGGAGGAATATCCTGCCAGGAACAACCAAGCAGACAGATCTGATTTATTCAGGAATACGTGGTTTACAGAATTCTAGATGAAGCGGCCAAATTCAAACGACCGGTGCGGCTACCAGCTCGTTGATTTCCTCCTGCTGAGCGGCTCTGATTGTTTCGTCGTAGCTCTTCTTGTCGATCATGATGAGGTCCACGGGTGTGCTGCTGACGACGGTGGCCTGTCGTGCGCGGTCGCCAAGTAAGGCGCCTAAGTTATGGTCAGCGCATGAATCGCTCGTTAATGCAGTGCCGCGTTGGCTGCTTGATTGTGAATGGGTATGGGGAAAACTCTGCTCCCTCGATTCCAATGATTTTGCACCTAAGTAGTGCGCACATGTTAGGCAGTCGAAATATCACGCTGGAATCAAAGGTATGAAGTTGGATCGTGTTTGCCGGAGGTGGACCACGCCCGCAATGTGCGTTAAGAGCACACAGGCCAAAATCACACATTAGGCGCAGAAGCTCGAAGACGTGTAAGATTTGTAGATTACTTGAGCCACTCTAAGCAGTTCAATACCGGGATCGGTGATGTGCCACTCTTTTTGCCGTGGCATCCACTAACAGGATGGCCACCACGGCTGTCGGGCACATCTTCGTCAACGGCATCCGCACCAGTCGAATGCACTCTTTCGTCAGCAAGGCCACTTCCCCAAAGCTGGCGCCGGCCCTCATGCTCTGCACTACCGCCCCGTACTTTTGCTCCAGAGCCTGGCGACCCGCATCCGATTCCTGCTCCTCGTCTTCCCTGGGAACGACAATTTGTTAAATGAGGTCCGTCGCATCGGCAGTCACATAGATATCGACAAACTCTTTTGTCGATATTGATGACGATATAGACGGCATCGACATCGACGACGATGTAGATTGCTATCGACCATTTTTATCGACTACTTTTTTATGACGACTTTCATGTGCGAAATTTAACGGGTATGCATTCAGCACATCTGACGCCTGCTGGACCGGGGAAAAGAAAGTGTCCCCTTTCGCGCAACACAAACAATGCTGCTCAGGAGATGACTGAAGCGAGTCAACCTAGCGACGACAGGGAGCGTCAATACTGTGGGCGTGCCGCCATGTCCAAATGGCGCAAGGCGATGAGCCGGCATGCGTCGATGGAAAAGCGACGGTCGCCACCTCGAATTGGCTGAACACGAATCTAGATCACCTGGCGCTGCATTGCTTACGTACGCGCACATGAAACTTGTAATTTTGCGAAATTTATCAGAACAAATTTGCAATTTTAACTTAATTTGAGGCACAATGTGTTCCGAAATGATGCCTGTCACGTCATTTGATGCCCATCCCATGGACTCACCACACAATATTGCTGAAATCTTCCATGTCCAGCGTTTTGGCTACCCGTGAATTGGGACTCAGGGTGCTTTCCCTTTCGCGCTTGTCTTCTTTGAACTTTTTAATGTCTGAATATATCTGGTTCAGGGCTGCGACGTGGTAGTTGATGTCATTCGATACGTCCTGAGGGAGCAAACAGCGCCAGTGAGAATTCGCATCTATCGCACGACCGCTACAGAGGGCCACATTTCTCGTACATTAGTTGCCGTACACCAAAGTGACTCTGATGTTTCCGAGATAGAAATCGACGTGGTGACTCGATCTCCCAGTACTGTGTCAGAAGGCTTGTTATTTACGGTGTAAACAATCGCGTAATTACGCCTATTTACGCGCAAAATAATTGCACGCTTTAAGCGCAATTAGGCACCAAAATGGGTGAAATGAGTCTTGTGTATTCAACTGCAGTACATAAAGACCCATGGAGTCCGGATCGAGGCAGTTAGCCGCGCTGAAGTGTCGATAAGAAACGGTATTTTTTTCGATGAAGTCATTGCCCTTGCTGAAGGCGAGGTGGACGCTGTGTTGCCGGTGCTTGAGGGAGTGGAGAGCTGGTCGTTGTTGGGGACATTGTCATGTAACCTGGGTGTGTCAGCGAACGGCAAAAATGCGCAATGTGGCAAAAAATATAGCCGCAAATATGGCCGCAAATGTGGCTGTTTCTCTATTTACGGGAATTTACGCGTACAAGCTTAAACGCAAAGCTGGTGCCGTAAATGTTAACAACAATCCTGCGTGTCAGGAAAAGAAAACCACACAATTGAGACCATAATGCACCCAGTCCTGTGCCTCATTTCGCCAAAAATGTGCCACCAAATTGCGACCCTAAAAGGGTGCTTCCAGCAAAATGAGGGTCTCTCACTTGCCCATGTTCTTTCCCGTCGAAAGGCTCCATCGCCGGACCGTCGTTCGGCCCCCCTCCTTCCGCTCCGCCGACCCCGGTCTCGCTGGCGCCTTCCCAAACTGTGGCCGGCAATCGGGGGGAAGCCTGAGAGCTTCCACCGGAGCTGTCAAGCTCGAATCCGGGGGCCATGAGTCCCCGCCTTCTCCTGGTGCCCTGGAACTTGACGGTACCATGGGGCGCGGTGGCAGGAGATTCAGGCGTCCTCCTCATGGTGTGCAGCGCATCGGGAGAGCCTGTGCGGGCGCTGTGGCTTGTCAGGACATCCACGCTGTCATATGGGGCGTTTTTTCCTCTTCATTTTCTGCCGTTCGGGTGACGCTATTGGAGCATAATGATTGATGCCCCTGATGCTTTAGCTATTAAATTGAGGGTTAATTTTGTACGTCGGATGTATACGCGCGCATTGCAGATAGCACAATGATCCTGGTTGATGGGTGATGGCGGCGAATTGAGCTGGTTAGCGGTGGACCCAGCGATTTGTTTGAGAACATAAACGTATAAATTGCATTAGGGTAAATAAACTTGGAAAAGATGTTTTGTAATCATTGCAAAGATCACCGCCAAGCGATGCGAACGACGCGGCGGGCCCGCCGCTTCACAGGACACACCGCAAGTGGCCCTTTCTGCTTTAGGTTCTACGAGCAAGAAATGCGATGTATCGCAACGCACCATCGGCTTGCAATCCACCATGTAATCATGCGGCTTGTTGCGGTTTATCTAGAGGATCGCGTGCGCACACGCGCACAAGGCTCCGATCTTGTGAGCTACCAAAAGTATATTCCATTTCACAAGTAAGCCAAAAGCACCCCAAAGTGTCGATCACGGTAGAGTGCCAACCGCCATTCGTTAGGCCACGCATAATTCCCCGCAAATGCTGTCAACAGAATGCATTCGAGCAGCACGGCCCCTCAGTCAGAAGCACGTCGACGCTGGAGAGTGGCAGCACACATCAAAGCAAAATGTTGGGGAAATTTGCGCCGTTCATGAGCGTATTGACTTGCTTGGGAATTGGAGCTTTGTTGGCCACATTCAGGGGTACAAGTTGAAATGTGCGCGCAAGCAGCGCATGCGCCACTGTGTGCATCCAGAGGACGTGTTTGTCGAAAGCTTCTCTCGTTGGTCGGAGAGAAGTTCCACACCCAACACATGGAGCTCCTATGTCCTTGCCCCCCATTCTGGATACCGTATCCGACAGGCTTTGGACCCCACATGTGGAGCTTGCACATGCATTACACGGTGGTATTATGGATGTTGTATACTTCAAACGGGATCCCATATCATGACGTGGCCACTTCCTGTATAAGCGCACGATGCGATGAATAATCAGGATACAGCGGCCGCAGCCAAGATATGGCCATATCTGGGACATATACGCCCAGCATATGCAACTCTGATGGGGAGAATAGAAGGTACTAGCGGGGCCTTGTGTGGATGCTGATGGTCTCCATGGCGCCCATTTTCTTAGCAAGAGCGCATACAGAATATTGCGTCCACGCAGTTCAGCTATTCGTTTCCGCTGTGCGCACTACTGCAAAAGCTGGACAACACAACACGATTAAAATTGCACGACTTTTTTTTACCAACTCAAATTTAACACAGCTGATACCTGTGACACATTAACCACCTTTTGCCTTTACGCAGCCTCGTCTCAATGGAGCGGTGAATCAGCTTGCTGTGCCTTATTGCCAGTCTGCCATGAGGGCACCATGTGGGGGTAGATGAGTGCGGCGCATTGCCATGAAGAAGGTACATTACTTGGTGAATTTCTGCCCTCTCTGATCCCGTTGGAGTCTCGGCCTGGCGCCAGGGCGTCGTCGCCTTGGCATGCAATGTCCTCCAGCGTGTCGTGCTGCTGACGTATTCTGACGTCGCACGTCCCCATCAGCAGGACGAAAAACGCATCTCCCATCGCGCCCTGCTCCATTATGGCCTCGTTGGCGGGAAGCGCCACGTGGAGCATCTGTCCATCCAACCGCCGTTCTGACAAATTTCGGCAACGGAAATGACCAAGGGTTTCATTGTTCAATCGTCAGTGCTCATTCCAGATTTGCGCATGTGTTTGAAAAGGAATTTAGTTCAACGTTGGCACAGATGTTTCATGATGGCAATATGATGCACATGTGTTGACGGATTTGGCAGCGGAACCATTAACAAGCACTTTGAAGGCACGGGAAAATTCGCGGGTGCATTGGGACAGGGGATCACCATATAAGGCGCATGTGCCTCCACATCAGTGTGCCGCTTACTGGTGCAACAAAAGCAAGGTTACTAACCTTAATTTTGGTGCCGTTGCCCTAATTAGAAACTGCACTTTCTGATTTCATTATACTAAAGCATGATTTGGAATTCACCACAACGTTTGTTCCTATTCCAACACACTTTAGACAAAGTGATACAATATATGGAATCAGCTGTAATTTGTAGCGGTAGCTGCAGGCAAGGTCTGACCGTCCACTGGCACTATGCGGCAATGGAAGCTTCGAGAATCGAAAATTTTGGGAATAATTAATTTGAGAAGATGTAAAATTGGGATAAATCGTGTGCTAGGAAATTTGTGTAGGCGATTGCGCTGTTTCTGCACAATAGACATCGGCGCGTCAAGGCACGCGATTCTCAAAGTTTCAAATTTGGGTTTCAAATTGATCGATCAATCAAATGGATCAGTCAACCAAATTGATTAATCGATTTTCAGGGAAATAAGTCTGACAGAGAGTGTCTGAGACTCTTTTCTCCTCTGCGCAATGAAGTAACTGGATGCTTGTATTCCGTTGGGTGCACAAATCTCCTTCCGGCATCAAAGTGATCCTTGAGGCCAAATGCAGCCAGGCCGTAGAGTGCTTTTAGATATGCGAAATAGTGCATGGGTACTTAAGGCCACTTCAGATATTCACCTTCTGTGCCAACTTGAACTTCACCGCCTTGTCGTACATGGCGAAAAACTGAACGTTTTCAAGAAGCTCCATCAGAACGCTGACGTCTTCTTTGGTCCTCTCGTGCGGCATTCTGAGTTGGCAATAATTTTCGTCGATCTCAAGTCCTTATGCATCGCACTGGTGTGGCGTAGCAGTGCTGCGACATTGCCATGCCTCTCTCCACGTGCAGGCCATGATATGCGGCTCAATTGAAACATCATGATGCCCCGATTTGGCAGTTTGGTATCAAATCCACAATCGCTCGATCGAAGTTCCGTGCACTCACGCACGCTCGCCACAGCGCAATGCGTGATGCGTTCCTAAGTACAACGCAAGAGAGCATGCACATCACATGATTGTTACAAGTGCAGTTGTATGTGCGGATGCCGCAATGCGGAAGCATGACCTTGGCGCTCTGCTCTCGCGCAGCGGAGCACACACACCAAATTCGAAGACGACGAAAGACTGCGCTCCACCCGCACTTCCAAGCAAAACCGAAAAAAAAAATCCAAACATATCCAAAAAAATTGCAAACAGAAAAAATCAAGAACAATCAATCAAGAATCTGAAGCTGGGGCCCAGACCTCTTCAGCGCCGGGCGGTGGACCTCCGACAGCCACGGCGCGTTCCTCCCCCTCACGGCCCCGAACACAGCACGCACAGCATCGCGGTGCACCACCAGCAGCTCCACGTTCCCCGTCGACAGCACCGTGGACCCGTACTTTTTCTCGATGCCCAGGACGGCGCCGTCGCCGAAGCACTCCCCCGGCTCTATCGTGTCCACCTTCTTCATGACCGCCTCTGCTCTATCGACCCTATCCCCATCCGCCCCACCATCCTCAGACATCGACACATCTGAGGATGTCGAAGACTCCTGGCGACATCGAGGACTGCTGGCGGCCGACGCGCAGTTTTCCCCATTCGGCTCATCCCCCCCGCTGGAGCCCGCAGTTTCTCTGCAGCCGACGACCCTCTCGTAGGACCCCGACGGCGCGGACGACAGCGCCGCCACGAAGGCGTAGCAGACGCCGGAGTAGACGACGAACATGTGGTCTCCTCGCTCCTCCTGCCGCGTGATTTCGGCGCCGGGCTTGGCGACGGCGTAGCTCAGGTGAGGAATGAGTTTCTGCTGCAGGGCAGGCGGCAGCTGGGCGACGAACTTGCAGTGGCCCTGCAGGCGGGCCTTCACGCGGTCGGGCAGGGGCTCGGCGGAATCGACGACGGCGGACATGGCGGCGGCTGGGGGGAAGGGGAGGTGGTAGTCGCTGATCTAGGGGGGCGGGGGGCGAAAGCTCTGGGAAGGTGGCGTGGCTCGCCAATGGTGGCGAGATTGGCGATTGGCCTGGAGCCTTCTCAGCCACCATAGCATGAAAGAGACGTCAGCTCTCCGAGTGGCTGGGGACGTTTTGCGAAGAGGGCGAGCGCTTCTGTGCTTCTGAGTTTGTGACGTCTGCGCATTCTGACGGACAGCAACTCAGTGCTTGGATTGTGGCAATGCCATTGGGTGTCATGAAGCAATTCATGGAAACTGCTTTGCTCGGGCGAAATGGGGCGCTGATGGCTGCCTCATCGCCTTGATAAGCAAGAATCCTTGATGGCGTTTCTCTGCCGTCCAGTGCAGCTTCCGTCAATGAGCAGTGCGTAAGCTTGGGAAGCTGGCATCCATCATCATTATCAAGAAAAAGCTATGAGTATCAAGGGTGAGGGGACCGCAATCGGGCCACTACTCCTTTTCAAAAATGGCATTTTGCTGTAAGCAGCTCCTGCCAAAACTTTGCGTCCCCGCGTCGCTACACATCGATTCAAGGAGCAATGACGAAGGCCATGCCACAAGGGAAGAGGTCATCTTGTACAGCTCCTGGAAGCCTTAAAATTGATGCATTCAAAATGTGCACGACGCCTCGCACAATTCAGGCTCCTTTGAGGCGTCCAGGAAAGCCAATAGGCCCCCACGGGGAATGGAACTTCTGAAGCCTGAGCGTACAAAGCACGAACACACGTCTCCAGGCAAGCAGCACTAGGAGCAAGCGAGAAATGGAAGCATCGATATCACCGATGGCCTGGGCCGTGCCAGGCCTGACTGGGGTGCGCAGACTTGTCGATTGAGTCAACATTCACTCGCTATCAAGAGGAAGACGGCGGGGACTGTTCCCCACGTCGACCTGCTGTGGGTTCCTCACTGCCCGCCGCTACTGTCTGCGCCCTGCATCGCGCGGACTACTCTCTGGCCGCTGTTGCCTCCCTCACACGTGGGCCGCGGCGGACTCACCCCCCGTTGACTCCAGTCAGCGGCGCGAAGCTGACGACATCCTCAGGCCATGAACCAAGTCTGCGGGCGCGCAGCGATTCACAGCATCTGCCGCGGTATGGAGCTGGCTTCTAATGGAAACACAGCGGCAGCGCTCCATTCCCAGAGCCGTGACCGTTGAGCCGGGCTTCCCCCTGCGTCCTTCGAATCACCTTCCACTTCGTTGACCCGAGTCAACTGGTTGACCACAGCCAACCAAATTGACCAACCGGGGTCTGTGCTGTCACAGGACCATACACATTTGTGGGAGCCCACATCAACAAACTGTTTTGTGTGCCAGCACTTGCATTCATCATCATCACCTCTTGCATTCAGTCCCACTGAAGCAACAAAGTCCCACTGAAACAACTTATCTTCATGTATTATCATCGACATTCCCTTCTAAACATGAGGATTCAATAGACTCATGGATGTTGTTTGTGTTTAACATTAGATTTAAAGAGACTGATCACAGACTCTGCTTTGCTCGGGCAAAATATGAAGCTGACGGCTACCTCTTTCCCTTGTTCTGCGAAAATGATGATGAGGAGGAGGAGGAGGAGGAGGAGGCAACACGGAACATATTCTGCCCTGGGTCTCCAAGGCGTTGTTAGTCTTAAATGGCCACTGAGGACTGCCGCTGTTGAGACAACCGTGGACCAGCGGAATTCATAATGCAGCTGCACTCCACCACAGTTCATGCCGAATCTTCGGCAATGGGACAATTGCAGACAGCATTGACAACATACCAAAGTCAGGACTTCGATAGCCTAATTTACTGAAGGCCTTAGAGCAGCATTGCGCCATTTGTTGATGCAAAATTGCTTGGCTGAAATACGTATCAGGTGGCTGTGCCGTCTTGGCCGGACATGTGACGCTTTATTGACCATCGATGGCTTGACATCACCAGCCGACCACGGGCAAGCTTGCAAGATGAGACTTCCTACCAGGCAAAGAGCAGTCATGCTATCACTGCTCTTTGCGCGGTGAACTGTGTCTGACGCAAGAGGCGAGAATGGATACATTGGCAGTCGGTTGTCCAGCGGGCAGCGGCACTCAAGCATTGAGCCCATTCCCGTACGCTTGCCGATGCGGTGGCGGCCATGGCGACCCAGCGCAGGCCCCAAGTGTGCCAAATGCACTGGCGCTCCGCGATTCGCATGCAAAACCATCAGCTTTCAGTTTCTAAACACGAGTGCTGCGCGGCACCTCTGCGGATCTGCCATGCATCCGTGGACAAGGACCCGCAGCAGGAAACCTCGTTGGATCGCGTACGAAGTGTGCAAATTTGCAATGGCCTTTTGCTTGTCCAGCAGTACATGACATTGGATCCCACCTTGGCGGGGAGCTGCATGCAATTGAAGTCGTGAGTTTGCTTGGACAGTCTTCCCACAGTGACTGGACCAGCTCATGCGGGGAGACTCACAGTCTCTGCCTTTTAGTAGCAAATGCAAAATCGTCCGCCGACAGCATTGCTGTTCGCTGTGCGCATGCATCAATCTCGAGATTCTGCGCGTTTATTGTGTTGACCTGCTGTACCGAAACCTTGACGTTGAAGAGCAATGCATCGCTGTCCTCGACCGATCAGAAAAAATCACATCCAAGGCACACATGCGCGCCCATTCCCGCTCAGGCGACATCTTCGAATTCCAGGGGTGTGAACAACGACCTCGTGGTGCCCCACAATTGTGCTGTTTGGATGACTGGGCCCTGGCTGGGCAATGTGGAAGTCGTCTTAACTGTTGCGCTGTTGGGGGTTTCGCGTGGGCGTAGTCTAGGCAATTGCGGCCCAAGCCAACCAGCACTGTTATCCAAGCGCAGGGCGGACTGGCAAGGCAGTCTAAATCAAAATTGAAATTACAAGCACTCCATCAGCCTCGGAGGCGCAACCCTTGTCCCTGCAACGTCCCCTCTACTTTCTGCAACCCTGAGAACTGCGCAAGGAATCCCAAACTCTCCTGCTACCTTTGCTGCTCCTCCTCCCGTTGCTGCTGCGGTGGTTGTTGCTGCTGCGGTGATTGTTGCTGCTGCGGTGATTGTTGCTGCTGCTGCTGCTGCTGCTGTTGCATCTGAACGTATTCGGCTCTGCAAGCCTCAAGATTCTTGGAGACCTTGATGCTCAAACAAGCCTGCAACAATAGCAAAAGGATGAATTAACATTGGGCACAAGGTGCAGCCACTCACCAGGCACGATCAAAGGTCATTCTGACAGCGTTATGGTGCACCTACAGAAAATGAACTACCACTGTATGTCAAATGCGAAAGCACGTGATTCTTGTCCATGCTGTCCCTTCCCCCAAGATGTTGCAAAAAGCATTTTCCATTCCATTGTCATCCAAAACGAAGATTGACCATGCCACGCTGCGATGCATCCCAAGGCGACCTATCAGAGGTAACATCAGGAAGGTTTCAGATGTTTCAGTCAGCTGGCGGAAGGCAGGGGCTCACCCCACCATGAACCCCTTCACCCTTGCACCACAGGGCCTAAACCTTGCCAGCACAAAATCCCCAATTCAGAAAGTATGCAGCTAGGCGTGCATACAGAAGCAACAGCCAATGCGTGAAGCTGCAGCACAATGTCGCAGATACTGACCAAGCCTGACAGTGAATGAGAATGGTAACCTATCGAGGAACACGAATGCACTTGCGAACAGCTCTAGCATCGACAAACAGGGCAACAGCTTGTTCGGTCTTTGAGCACAATCAACGAGCAATCATGGCAACAACATGGTGTGCACCTTGATGAATGTATCTGGGGATCTGCCAAGGATGGGGAACTGTGCTGCTGCAAGCTGCTTGGAGTTGGAATTCAAGGTGGCCATTATGCCTTCAAACGGCTTCGCCAGGAGCTGTTCCTCAGCCGACTTGAGCAGCAGCAGCCCCACCCTGAAGACTGTCTTCCAGCCCTCGAATAGGAAGACATCCCACACACGGAGGAGGTGCTCAAAAGGCAGGGAGTACGCAAACACCGTGTTGAACCAGTGGGAGCAGAACATGATGGGCAACACATTTTCGTGATCAAAGTGGCTGGCCAGCCGTGGGCACTCCTGTGGGCAGACAAGCAATTCCAAGCTTTCCACACACTGCCATGCTTGCGGAACTGTGGGGTTTGGCTGAGATACATTTATCCACTGCAAGCTACAGTTCATGACTCAACAGCTAGCAAAACTGGATAAGATGGAGCCCCCTATTCAGTGACAGGCGAATTTGCCATTGTGCACACCGGTTTCTGCATGCTGCCTGGATGCGTATCAGCAAAATACCACAGCTGACTTGACATGCAGCAAGTTTTCTTCGGTCACAGGATGGTCCAGGATGGACCAATCGAACACGGGCATTAAAACTTTCTGTGGGCAGCTCTCAACATCTCTTCACAATGCAGGACTGCAGAGCTGGGTACCCATTGCCCTGCTGTGGCAGCGCAGCAATCATTACCTTCTTAATGGTGTGCTCGAATTGATAGAAGTACTGCTGCAGCAATGGGAAGCCATCTGTGTACAGGCCCTCCATAGGTGGGTGCACTTGGCCCTTGAGGAGGGCCACCAGGGTCCAGAACGCATCTTCTTCACACATGTAGAGAAGCAACAGACCCGCAATGAATCCCATTCCCTGCACATATCCAACCTGCATCCACCCATTGTCAACCACCAGGCATCAATGGGTGTTCCACTTTCACTCCAGATGTCTGTCCTCCCTTTCTGGACACTGGTGGCTGAGCAGCATTATGTAAGACTTCAGCAGTTACAACACCCTTGGTCCAGTCATTCGCCCAGCGGCAACATTTTGGGCGAGTTCATTACCACCGCAATGCGAAATCAACGCAATGCGAAGCCAGAGAGCACATTGCCCTTGTTAGTATGCATTTCAAGGTACCAAACCATTTACGGGGCACATATCTAATTCTGAGCTGACTGTGACACATACTGGCGCAAATAAAGATCAGAGCAACTAAGTGACAGTTCAATGTACTTGCTGCACCAAATAGGCGATGTTGAGCAGTTGGTCCCAAGTGCACTTGTTCATTTAATCCCACAATGTTTGTTCGAGTTCATGTCCAGTCAGTCCAAAAGTGTCGCCAGCCAGATTTGTTGACATGAAACCTAGGAAATATTGGAGATGATGTTTGCCACAAGAGTGCCCTCACCTTCTTGTCATACACAGAGTATGCCTTCAGCACATTGAACAATGACCTCTGACCAGGGCCCTGCCTCTGCTGAAAATACACGTGCCCAGGGTATGTGCGGTTCAAATCCCTGACAATCTCCAGCTCAATCTGTTCCATACTGGATTCATACAACATAAGCTGGTGGTAGACACCCTCGTTGGCCAACAGCAGGCTCCTGCCGCCTGCAGCGTCACACACCCACTCGTCCGTGGTCAGTGTTCCTCTACCATCTGCAAGTTATGAGGAAGCCAGGAACATGAGAGTGAAGACAACACAACAAAATGCAAAAACAAAAAGAAAACAAATCCATGCTGGACTGGCATGAATTGCACTCCTTGGCATCGCCCAGCACTTCCAGGCACTTACTCAGCCACAACAGCACAAAGACACAGTGCCTGTCTGAGCAACCACTCCACTGTGCTCATTACCAATCATTGAATCTCAAGACCTGTGGTGCACCTCTACTACAACTGGGCAACAAAGCATCGCTGATCCAAAAACCTGGATGCGCTAAGCACGTGTAGCTTTGTGGTTCTCCACGACAAGCCTAGCACTCATCAAAAACAGTCCATGCAGTGCAGGCAGGTCCAGATCGCCCCACCCATTGGCAGTTGCCTGCAAATGGTAGCACTCCTCTGGTTACATCAGCCCAAGCAAACAACATGTAGCTCACACGTTCCTGAGTATCGCCTGCCAGCCACCAGTGCTCTGTGTTGACCAGTTGTGAGAGGGCCACAGAACGGATTAGGAATGCACATAATAGAACCAACAAAATATGCCATAATACAATCAACAAAATATGCCACAAGAAGAGCAAGGGCACATTCTGTCATGTTTTCACAACTTTAGTCCAAAGTGATCCACACCTGACAGCAACTGCCAGGTGAGCCCCCTCAGGGCATCTGGGATCCCTTTCCTTATCCGTTTCTTCACTTTCTTTGGGTGCTTCTCCAGGTAAACCTTCCAGTCCACCCCACCGGCCCCAACCATCCGCCTCCATTTCTTCAGCCTGTTTGCTTCTCGGGCACCATTGTGGCCCAAGGACGGGCTGCCTGAAGCCCCGTCATTCCTTCTGACAAACCCAAACTGGTCTACTCTCTCAAACTCTGGCAAAGCCGCGACAGCAGTCGTAGGATCCCTGTCTGCAGATTCCCCACATTGTCAAAAGATCAAGGAGCTGGCAGGTAGAGTTGGGAGCACCGGCAAAGCCAACATAGACATTGGGTTCATTGAGAGGTGAGAAACCAGCCAAGCAGGCGTTATGAGAAGCAAGGATGTACTAATATGTTCTGCAGAATGGACAGAAAAGCCAGCAACCGAGTCTGGGCCATTGATCAACATTTGCAGGATGGGGTGGCATGTTTTCAAACTGCTGCATCTGCTCATCCATTCCATGGTGCGCTCCCTCACATGTGTGTGCTGCCATCACGGCCAAGGCGGTACAGCAATGCACCCAAAAGCACTGCCTATATACTATGTTGAGGACCACCATGGGGCAAGTAGACCAAAGTTGGCATTCGCTTGCTTCGCACTTCTGCCGACATGCAAAGAGCTGCTGTTGTTGGCCAACCACGCTGGCTGCAATGTCCATTCCACCTAGACATGCACTCCCAACTGCAGTGTTACCTGGCAACCAAAGACGCCACCCACTGGCAGCCAAAGATGCCACCCCACAGACTTGGCACCCCCACAGACATAACCATCTGCCGATTTCTCAGTGGCGTATGATAGGTGGTTGCTGGGCAGAAAGGGCATCAGTAACACCAGTGGCACCACTGCCACACACCCACCTGCAGTGGACAACAGTTCACCATCAGGGGTGATAGCAGTGGACTCCTCACTGCCCGCTGATGAGTCCGAGGTTGCCTGTGAGACCATCTGTGGCCTGAGTGCCACCTGCAGGGCACTGAATCTCTGCTCGGGTCCACAGGTACTGGAAGATTCACTCAGGCCACTGTCCAACCAGCCCTCCACATCTCCCCGCGTGTGGTCACCAAACAGAGTGGACACCATGCCTGTGATAGTTGGCACCGCCTGTTCCATGCCATGCACGCCAGCACCCACACGCCAACCCTCCTCTGCCTTTGAGCAACTTGGCTGCTGGGAGCGCTTGTCAACTGGTACCTCCCTGCCGGCCTCAGAACGCACAGCGGGTTTCTGGCCTTGGTGGACACTGCCGTCCACAGATGCAGCACGTGGGCCCTCCCGCATAAATTCGCTGGGGTGCCTCCCCTTTGGACCCTTAGCCTTCCTGGTTAACCTAGTCCCTGCAACGTGCTTTTGCTTCTGTGGGTCAAGCGCCGTGTTGGGGCTCGCGGCGCCAGGGGGTCTGCCCAGTTTGTCCCTCCACCGGTGTGTTTGCCAACGGTGGGAGTTGGAATACTTCTCCCTCAGGCTGTTGGAGAGGGGAAACTGTGTGCCTGAGAGTGAGCGTGGTGTGCTTGACAGTGAGTGTGGAGTTCCAGGCAGCGAATGGGGAGAACCTGTGTAAGAGTGAGAATGGGGACTCCCCGAGGGCAAGCGTCCAGACTCGAGGTGCACGGCAGTTTGGATAGGGAGAGGTGACCTGTGCGGCACGACCTTGACGCCAGGAGTACCTGGGTACCAGAATCCAGTTGTCGAATGCACTGTGCAACAGGAGCGCCCACAGAAGTCGGTCGCTGTTCTGGCGCGACTGGCAAAACGTGCTTGCTGTGCCCATAACCCTGTCTGCGAGTGTAGTTGTTGCTCTGCAACGGTTATGGAAGAAATTGTTGTGATGGGCGACACCCTGCCTGTAGACCAGTCGAGAGTAGCTCTTGCAACTGAGAAAGGGGTTTCAGATGGCCACCTGCCCACAGAATTCTTCCGACGCAAGGCAAGCACCATGTACAGAGGTTCCAGCCACTGCACAGGGCTGTCGTGTTCGCAACTGATACTGGACAAGGTATTCCCAACTTTTGACACGACGTCGTGGCGGTATTAAACGCGCGAATTGCACAAAGACAGCAGAATACAGCGGCAGGGCGAGTCGTCAAGCGTCTCTCGCCGTCCGCTTCATCGCGCTTTCCCTCACCCTCCGCCTGCCCGACCCCCCTTCCGCCAGCCCCCGTCCGCGAGTCCCGGGCTTCCGGCTCACGCCTGCAACAGCGCGTTGGCACATTGCTCTCAGGCACGGTCTGGCCAAAGCCGGTGATGCTGTGCCCATTCCATCCCCCAGCGCAACCTGGGAAACAGCTCCCCAGCCCCGGTTGATGTCAAAATCGGTGGAAGGCCACCTCGGGGTGGACTGTGAATGTGAATGTAGTCTGCGACTGCACCGAAAGTGGACACCGATCCACAGGAGCAACAAGGCGCAAGGCCTCCCACCCGCCCCATCCCCGTCCCCCCTTTCCAGAGCGGCACCTCCCGACTTGAGAAAAGTTTTCCACCCAGAGGGACGCACCCTCTGGGGCTTTGCGGGGCAGCACCGCATGCGAGGGACCTTCGCGTGCGGCGCCTGTGCGGCACCGTGCCTGTCGCGCCGGTGCCCTCGCATCGCGCCGACCGCCTTCCTCACACAGCCACGCCGATCTCGCGAAGGGCAACGCAACGCTGGGCCACCAGCGTCCCCGCTGGCAGCAGGACACGCGAAAACCGCCCCTCGCGGGGCAGAAGCAGCTCAAGAGGCCGATTGGCACTGCGGCGGAAGTGCAGTTGCCAATCTGGCACGAGCCCGAGCCATCCGATCCACTCGCACGGCGCGTCCTGGTCCAGAGTTCCACGGTCGACGCTCAAGGGGGCGGGGGGAGAAGCCCTCCGCCGTGTCCCCCACCTGTCTGCAGACTCCGCGCCTCTCGACCTCGACGCCCATGGGCGCAGAAAACTCATCAACTGCGGTCAAGAGGGTCCGGAGCCTCCCGCCCGCGCTGCCAACGCTCTCGATCCTGCCGAAGAGCCGCCGCGGCCACGGCACCCGCGCCCCCCATGCCGATCGCTGGCGCTCCAAGGCCGACATGCAATGACTCAATAGTTCCAGCACAGTCAAGGGGGTGTGACATGCCCGGGATACGGATGCGTGCTGCCCTGCGCGAACCCCGGATTTTCTTTGCTCCTTTTGCGGGGCGCTTGTTGGTTTCCCCAACGTGTGCATCATCTCGGGCTGTCGATCAATGAATCATTCTGTGGCACTCTTGTAGCTAGAACTGATTGAGCGTTATTAATAACTGAATGCATGAAAAGTTTATGAAAAGCCACTGGGAATTGCATTAAGGAAGTTGATGAACGGACTGAATATAAAGGGCAGAACGCCTGCTGTCCTTTTGCCTCGGCTGTAAACCATTGCCTTGGACTCGAGCGTACAATTCCCGCTCAGGGATCGCCACCCCTCGATCCTGCCTGCCTTCGTCAGCGCATATCAATCCAATTGGATTGCAAGGCGACTTTGGCCCAATTTTGCCGACGTGTATAGAATACTATATCGTTTCTGTCGTGTATGCATGTGAACGAGGTCGAGTATCGCTAAAAAAGGTGCGTAGTGTCGAGCAGCTTTGGCCACAGGCCTGGTACCATTGTAACTGCAGTACAACCCTGCTGTACAAGCATTTGTTGTGGAGCGGGATCGCTTGAAGTTCTGCAAAAGGTTTCTTCATTGGCATAGGGTTTTGTGCAGCAGGGAGAGAGCCCGGTCCATCTATGTCTAGATGCCTAGTGCCCGATGAATACACTTTGGACAAGAGCACATCAACAATCTTGCACCCAAATTCTAATTTGAATTTTTCGCGTGGAGGGCTGGTCGCAGTCCAGGAGACTGCCAGCATTATTTTCCTTTGAGCGGTATAGTTTGCCGGGCAAGCTGTCCGAATTGAGGTGCACCGTGGCTGTGTTCTCCTGCAACTGCGGCCTATTAGGGTTTCTGGACGATGCTGTTGCTCAGATACAATTGCCGTTTTTGTCGTTCGTACAGAAAGCCTGACACACAACAACACGCTCCGCCAGCAGCGGGCGAGAACAAAACAAGGACCTTGAGGCCCGGTTCAAACCGCCCCACCACGGCAATGTTCTGTGCCCAGGACGGTGGTTTCCCGTTTCTGTTTGCACAAGGTGACGGTGGCGCTGCCGGCAGGCGTTGAAGCACCAGCAAGGTGAGCGAGCTCTCCTCTGACCCCCGTTGCAGCCCATTGCCCCAAGTTTCGGGCGAGGCCTTCTCCCGCCGCTGCTTTGCGCTGGCGTCGGGCTCCAGCGCTCCGGCAGTGTGGGCCGCGCCGATCGAATCTCCGCTGAAGGATGTGTGGATGGGATGGCGGCGATACTGCGCTTGTTCCAGCCAGCGACTGCTTGCGCCACGCAATGGCCGACTTTTCCTCTGTTGCATCGGGCGCTTTGTTGCGCACAGCCCAGCTGCCGGACTCAATGTGCACGACTGCCTTCGATAATCCTCATACCCGATGGAAGGAAAGTTGGCGCGCTCCTGCTGGTGGCGAAACTGGGCTGTTGGGGTGTTGTTTGGCGTGGAGTTGTGTCGAGCTTTGAGACCGGGCAGCAGGAGCATGGACAATATTGTGATGGACATCGACAGGCTGAGCTGGCGGCAATCTTTGGTGAGACGATGTGGGTCGGCGCCGTCCAAAGCGAGTAGAGCGGAATGAGGCAGGGTATGACATTGGGCACAGCCCTGATTGGAGAGCTTGCTCACATGTACAACACGGCACAGGCGTTCACATGACTTCTCCACAGCTTGCTCGTGCGCACGGCGAGCGCGCGGGGAGAGCTGACGCTGAAAGTACTGGAGTGTGTACAGGTGGGTAGTAAGCTTTGCTGGAAATCACGTGAAAATGGATGCCCTTGCCTGGAGCTGTGCAGGGAAATTACATTTTGGCAAAGACGTGGAAATTTATCACAAATTGGCACACACACCCTCCGGAGCTGAAGGTACTCTTTCCATTACATAAAATACAAAGCCGCAGCCCTCGAAAGCGTGTCGAAATGAAGTTCTCAGCCACTGGGATATCTTCCCTGAGCTTCTTTTCAACGAAAAAGAATAAGGGCTGCACAACGCCCCAACCCAACAACCCCAAACAAGAACTGTTCTTGTGTTTCGCTGTGAGCAGGCTTGGTTTTTACGCCGTAAAAACTGATCGTATTTACGTTTTTACGTGTAAAAATAGTTTTTACGCTTTTACGCGTAAAAATGCGTAAAAATACGTAAATACAACGTGAAAACTGTCCGGTGTACACAAGGACAGTACATATAGACTTACGGAGTCCGGGGAGTGGCAGCTAGGCGCCCTGGAAGGGGCAGAAAACGAGTTTTTGTTAACCACCATCATCGCCCTTGCCAAGGCCGAGGTGGACATTGTGTTGTGGGTGCTGCAGTTGGCGGATGACTGATCATTGTACGCAACTTTCATCGTATAATCTGGGTGTCCCAGGGAGCCGTAAAAACGTAAATATAGCCGCAAAAATAGGCCCTTTTGCAAATTTACGTTCTTACGCGTACAAACGTAACAGTAAAAACGTAAACGTAAACGTAAAAACCAAGCCTGACTGTGAGATATCTCCATGCAAGAGAATGTGGTGCAGTACTTCTGCTCCTCTTCTGTTCAAAATCCACTTTGGCTAAGTTTGTCGAAAATTGGCTGGGCAACACCCATTTGCCCTATTTCCTTCTCGAGTTGCCGTTGAGTCTATGTTTCATTTCATGGTGGCAGATTGTTGACTCACGAACAAGCACCCTCATGGCATGTGCCAACAGCTGAATTTCCTTGACTTTGAGAGGACGCCTTTCACGTGATGACATTGGGCTCCACATGGCCTCAGCTGCCGCGGAGCTCGGTTAATGTAATCAAACCGGATTTCAACAACGTGATGACATTGATCTTGGCCTTCCTCTCTGTTGGGAGTGGCTTTCCCATAACTACAGACTCCTCAGTTCTGTTGGGCATGCAATAGTCAACCAAATCCCCATATTTTATGCGTGTTTACTGGGAAATGTGCCCCTGCGCACAGCGTTGCCCAGTGCTCAATGAGCACTGCTCATGTGGGAGTGCTGTTATTAGGTTACTGCTGGATCTCTGGCGAATGTGGTTGTTGGCCATGCGGATGGATATTCTCTATTGCTTGCACATCCAAACTGTCTCTTGGTGGATGCCAGTCCTCACTGGCGAGGGCAAGGCTTGTTGCAAAAGAGAAAGAACCGCCCCTCCTAAGCAAGTGTATGCGAGCCTCTTTGCAATGCGGACTAGCCAGGGGATTCGAACGTGGGGCTGATAAAGATGGAGCTTTCAATGCGCTGAGTGGTGATGTGGCACAACTTGCGTGTTTGGACACCATTTCATTCAAAACACAAAACAGTGGCCATTGTTACATTCTGCAAGGTACAAGACTGCTTCAAGACTGCCCTGCAGTACGAAGGGGCTGACTGCGCTGGCTGCATTGTTTCACTGTGAGCAAACTTTACACCAAAATGCACTGCAGGAAATAACAACACGTGAAACACTATAGACCATTTATCAGCAGCACCGATTTGTGGCAGCCTTGTTCACACATTGCACCAATCTGTCCAATTACTGCTCAGTGTGCATACTGGCACAATGTCCAGCGTACTGGATGCTGATGGAGACAGCCGCAGTAGTTGGAGCATAGTGCAAACTTCGCCCGGATGTAAGGGACAGACATGCGATTAAGCACAACCCTTGGGCAGGCAGAGCTAGTGTGGGGTAATGCGGTGTCCTGTGCATTCGCCTCAAAATGCTCATGGTATGATGTTTTACGTCTGCCCTCTTTCCTGTGCATCGTGCATTTTTGTTTGGAATCGATTTCCTAGCGCATGAGAGAACAGCAGCTCTCGAAAACGCATAATCTGCAGATAAAAATTTCCAGTTCACTTTTCAGCGACTTTCGTGGTTATGCTGGCCGCTCAGTGATACTGTTGACAATCGCAATGGAAAGTACACTGGCCAACAGCATATTTGCGATGCATACATATTGCAATTCAGGAGCACTTCCAGGAAGTCAGGTGGAAGCACTGGATCAGCCCAATCAGGAAACAGTCCGGAGCCGCCTGGGCGGAGGTCAGCAGTCGAAGACCAAACAGTTCGCCTCCTCATGAGCTTCACGCATATCGTATGCAATCATGCGCTGAACATGCCCTTACTCTTGGTGGTGTGCTGCGCGAAACTCAATGAATTTCGGAAGGCAATTCGTTGGCACTGCAGTCAAGCATTCGCAAGGTGGACGAGAGATACCTTGGCAAAAGAAAGGCAAGGTGGACACAGTAAAGTATGTCTTCCAACTCCATGCCAGCCCCCTGCTTGCCGAGGATCGCTTGGCCAAAGTCTTTGACCCTTGAGTTGCCTTGAAAACCCGGTCTACCAGGACGCCCAAACGTTTCATTTGCTTTGATGGGAGCACGCATTGGGCCCCAAGTCTGCAGCCGAATTGCCATTTGATAGCCATCTACTAAGCAAGACGACTTCACACAGCCACACAACGTGCATTTGTACGGCGCCGCTCAATTTGTCATGGCACCATGGCGCTCACCTGCGCTGTCGGTGTGGACTGCTCGGTGAAGTCCGCACCCGCCCAGCATATGTGAAACCGGCAGTGCCTTGCGTGGAGGTGAATGAACATTTCTGGACACCGAACTCTTGATTGACAATGGTATTGTTCATATTGGAACAGTCTGATACGTTCCAGAGACGATTAGCTGGCCTCCCAAATCGCCTTTTCATCACAACCGAGGGCCGTACATGCGAGCTGAAAAGTGCAATTTCCGCCACCGTGCGAGGTGGACAATATCATACCAGTGATGGCAAGCCTGGAGTTGATGTAAGAGGCAGGAGTGCCGAACCTCTGCAGTCCCCCCTGCAGCAAATGTGCTCGCTTTCCAGGTAGTTGAGCCACACAAGCGGTTGCAGAGGTGAAATGGCTTGGGCGTATATTTGGAACAGCGACGTGCAACAAGCAGCGGCTCTGTTGAATTCTTTGTGGTGCCCGTCAAGAGGGTGAATTGCCAGGGTGTGCGAAAATGAAACTTGGTGCAAAGTCCGAATTGGCGGCTGTCGATGTTGCGTTGGACACCGCATTTAGGCAGGGAATCACCAACGAGGTATGTGAGACAGCCGGAGGCATAGGGAGCTGAGGGCTACCTCATTGCCTTGTTTTGTACAAAGGTGATGATGATGACAGCCAGTGGTCGCGCCAGCCAGCGAACAATCGAGACACACAGAAGCAAGGCATCAATCCTTGGATTAAAATGAAATGCGCACAGGAAAGATCACTTTTTGTCCCAGACTAAGTGCTGAGGGCAGCCCTTCTGTCCTCGACGAGCGTTCGACCAATCAGCCCCTCGTCCGTGTGGCCCTGGACCCCAAAGCAGTGCAATACGAGTCGTTGTAAACACTGTCGTGCGGTCATGTTCACCACACCACTGCACGCCTGCCCAAATGACTAACCTGGCGTTCCGTCTGGCCACGTGGTCGAGCAACCAACCGTCTCCTTTTACCGAACGCCTCCACATTCAGCCCCGCTACTTGGGCAGTTTCCAAGTCGTTCGGCATTTTATGTTCATTCATGTGCACGTTATCCTTTTCCAGAGCTTAGATCCCGCCTTCAACTTCTCCTGCCGTGCCCCATCCCTCATATAATTCCGCGTTCTTAGTAATAAGGCCCCGGCCCGTATCTTCGCCCCCTTGGCGTGGTGTATGAGTTCGCCCTGCCTCTTGTGCTCCCGCTGCCCAAGCCAATCCAGTCCCACCAGTCGCTGTTTGCAGCTGCAGGTTCCTCCCTTGGCCTGTACCCGTACGGCTGCGCCGAGTACGAGTCTCTGTGGTTCGGCCCCCGCCCGCTGCGCTGCAACTTGTAGTCGTTCCTTGAATCGTAGCGATGTTGCTGCTGTGGAGGATCCCAATACTTGTCGTTGCCGACGTCGCTGGGCAGGTCCTGCTTGTGGTATGGATCTCCACCTTCATCATGCGGGGGTTTGTACACTTCTGGGCTTTCCGGTGGCGAGTCTGAGGATGCAGAGAGGGCAGCTGCTTGTCAGGCAGAGTTTCTCACACTTGCCACACAGTCCACACCCGGTTTTGTCACGCGCTGTCACACAATGTCATGCCTTCCGCCCGAGGGCTGAGGACTGCAGCAGGCTGCCACAAGGGAACGCAAAGTAAATAAATGGACATCAAGTGGGCGGCGGTCCAATCCAACTGCAGGGTGCCGTAAGTGTCATTGTCTGCGCTGTGCGTGTTTTGGCGTGAGTTCTTCTCACCTGTGTAATGCGCATAGCCATCCTTCCCTGGATCTCCTTTGTGGCCTTTTGGACCGGGTGGGCCGTCGTTCCCGGGGTCGCCTGCATTGCAAGCGTTCTTCATGTCACGCCGAGTCCAATGCAGCCATGTCACCCAGCAGCACGCCGCGCAAGAGAAAGGAGGGCAATATCCAGTGTAGAAGTCTGCGTGTCCTAGAAGGCTTATACCCAAACCTCATTCAGGCAAATTTGCGAATTGTGCTGGACTGGAAGCGCAAGAAATGCAATGCTCGTAAGTACTTTTTTTGCACCTTTTGGTCCTCGTTCTCCGGGCTGCCCTGGTAGGCCGGCTGGCCCTTTTTTTCCTTGTGGGCCCTCGGGCCCTGGCTCGCCGACGCCGACTCCTGGGTCTCCCCTACGACCCCTCCAGCCCCTCGGACCAGGTTCTCCTTGTTCTCCTGGCTCGCCCGGGGACCCTGGCGGACCCGGTGGCCCTGGTTCTCCTTTCTTGTCATGCACACCTGCATTGAAAGTGAAACAACTTTTATCAGCAAGATAAATGGTGAGTACACGCAACAGTTACATGCAGCTTGCGCAATATGGCCCACAGCTGGTTCAATGAAGTATAAATCCACGCACTACCAGATCTGCGTCCCCGAGTGTGGAGGTTCACTCTCTTTGAATTGCCCCTTCCCATGCCCTCGCACACATCCCCTTGTGCCCACCCTTGCAGACTGAACGCGGTGCTGGTCACGGCACGCCGCAAGTGATGATAATTGTTCCTCTTTCTGTAACCTTGACACTTATTATTATCCCACAGTGCCATTCTGATTCGCATGCGGCCGTCAGTTAATGTGCCATTCACCTGTTCCGTAGTAGTGTTTCCCTGGCGGTCCCGGTGGTCCGTTGGGTCCAACAGGCCCCTTTTTTCCTGGGTCGCCGTTTGGCCCCGCCGGCCCGTCGGGACCAGGAACCCCTTGCGGTCCAAGGTCGCCCTTGTGGCCTTTGCCTCCCGGAGCACCTGGATTTCCGGTTGGGCCCTTGGGTCCTGGGTGGCCTTTGTCACCTGCAAACAGCGCTTTTTGGTCAGACTGTGCGAGCACCGATGGAAAATCCGCGCACTGCGCAAGTTGGATGTTGCCATGGAAGTTGGATTATAACAATCAAATCCTCGTATGAAAATGTGGTTAGGGCATAGCCATTTACAGTACTTGGTTTTAACAAATGTTCCTGAAAGGGTGTCCGCTAAAATAGCTGTGGGCCATTGAGCGGCTGTCAGGCACAATGCAATCTGCCGAGTACATGTCATTAGATTTTCGCATGGCAGGACCCAGGCTCAGTCACGTCCCACTTGTCGAATGGCGTTGGGTTGAACTCCCAAAATGAAATTTCGGCACGGTGGCGGTTGCCCGTACCGGCAGGTCCGGGCTGGCCAGCAGAGCCGGGCGAGCCTGGAGGTCCTGGAGGTCCTGGGTCCCCTGCTGGGCCCGGGGGTCCATGGAAGCCGTTCCCAGGTTCTCCAGGGTGCCCCTTTGGTCCTGCGCAAGGCAGAACATGTGATAATGAATGAGATGGCTTGCAGATCTTGGATGGCGCATGGACGGACCTCGCTCTGAGCATGTTCTGGAAGCAAAAGTCTGGCTATTTTCCAAGCAATGTGTGCAGCTCAACGATGTGTGTCCCAAGCTTAAATGTGGCGTTGGTGAAATTATGCAAGTCCGCAAGGAGAGGAAGCGCACCCATACTTCCGCGAAGCAGTGCGATTGTCGCATTGCTCAAGCCCAAAGCGCAGCAGTCCCATTGGCACGGAGAGGCGGCCACATGTAATTGTTGTCCTCGCAAAAGTGATTCAGGCCAGCAGCTCGGTCGCAAATCTGAACGGACGGACTGCAATGCCTAATCGCTCACCAGGGGGCCCATGGGGTCCCACTTCGCCTTTCTCCCCTTCCGGGCCCCTCTGTCCAGGTGGTCCTGCTGGCCCCGGGTCGCCTTTGTGGCCTTTGGGACCTTCAGGCCCCTCCGGCCCCGGTTCGCCCGTGCTCCCAATTTCCCCAGGCCGTCCAGGGGCTCCTTGCGGTCCGGCTGGGCCCTCGGGCCCAGGGCCTCCTGGGTTGCCACGCGGTCCAGGCGGTCCTGGCTCTCCACCAAGACCGTCTGGGCCTGCCACAACGCAAAATCCACGACGGGCAGACCTGTCAGCACGCCAGCTGGACGACGGCTAGATGGCGATGCTCGCTTTGCAGTCCCTCCAGTTCTGCCCCTAACTATTAATTATGATATTCAACATCAAATATCAATTTGATTGAAGAACGAGGAATTGCTAGCACTGCAGGTGAGGGGAAATCTCCTTCAATACGGCGCTTCAGCATATCAACGCATTTCGTTTTGGTAAGGAAGTCCAACAGCCATTCCCATGCAATCCTATGCGATCATGACTGCACCAAAGGAGGTAAAAGTGCATGTCTCGTTCACGCCAATCGCGTATTTTCAGCCACCTGGGGCCCCTCTCTCTCCGGGCGGTCCTTGCGGTCCATCTGGCCCGTCCGGTCCAGGATGTCCCTTTGGGCCCGGGTCTCCTTTCTCCCCGGAAGTGCCTTGCGGGCCCTGGGGACCCGGACTGCCCGGATCACCCTTTTCGCCTTGCAGCCCTGGTTCTCCTTTCATGCCCTTGGGACCGGAATGACCTTTGTCGCCAGGTGCGCCGGGTGCGCCGGGCTCGCCAGGGTGCCCCTTTCCGCCTGGGATTGACAACAATGACAGCAGCTGGGGCTACGACTCCTGCAACACTGCGATCGCCAGCGGTGCCGTCCGTTGATGGCAAATTGAAGGGGCATTTCCAGACGCTGCCCCGACCCGTGGAGATAATAGAGCGCACTTGGTGCGCTTGGTGCTGCGCGGTATGTAATGCACAGTGTGTGCAGTTGGCGCACTCGCCAATCTTGTGTTTAGCACACCGAACAAATCGAGCAGAGTTCGGCAGGAGAGAATTTTCACAAATCGACAGCGGAGGGTACCCTGCCTGTTGTGGGCGTACTCAGAAGCAATGGAGAAGACATGCCACCTCAGTAGCGCACACTCTCAGCAAGCAGTTTCGCAGGATTTCTGGAACACGGCTTTGTTGCGCAGACTAGCTTGGCATTCTGTTTTGCTAATGCCGTTTGTAAATTTGCCTTCACGGGGCGAGTCACCACCTACCATCCTCTCCTGGTGGTCCGACTGGACCAGGGCGCCCTGGCGGTCCCTGTCTTCCTGGTGCTCCGGGGTCTCCCGGGTCGCCATTGTGTCCTTTCGGACCGGGGTCACCTTTGGGGCCAGGGTGCCCTTGATGCCCCTTCGGGCCGGGTGGTCCCCCGGGCCCAGCAGGCCCCTCTGGTCCTTTTGGGCCTGGGGGTCCGGCCGGCCCATTCCTCCCCGGCGTCCCTGGAGATCCTGTTGAGCGAGTTCCAAGACGCTGTCATATTTATTATCAGAATACCGTTTTCTCAAGGTGTTAGATAACAGTTTTCTCTGGGCATGGTCTTCGCTACCACAGGACCAACATCGTCAGGAAGGCACACTGCGACGATGCGGAAATGCTCTGTATGCAGAGAAGATCTCATACTCACATCTAGATTTCGGAGCCACAGGAAAGTACTTGACGAAATGTGGGTGGATAGTGGGTTCCAAAAGGAGAGCCCTTGATTCTGGAATGGCAAGGTGCCAGAAAAATACGGTGTTCGCACATTGACCCGATGCTCACCGTCCTTTCCGGGCTCTCCTGGCGGTCCTGGAGGACCTGGAGGTCCTGGCAGGTAAACGTACTCCACGTCTTCGTCATCATAGCTGCTGGGTGGCGTTTTTGGTGACCACACCTTGTCACCGTCGCTGCTGTCGCTGTTGTCATCACCCTTGGGTGGCCACACTTTGCGCGGCCCTTTAGGTGGCCACAGCTTGTTGTCACCGTCGCTGCTGTCGCTGTTGTCATCTGCTTTTGGAGGCCACACTTTGCGCGGCTTTTGAGGCGGCCACACCTTGTTGTCACCGTCGCTGCTGTCGCTGTTGTCATCGCCTTTGTGTGGCCACACTTTGCGCGGGCTTTTAGGTGGCCACACCTTGTTGTCACTGTCGCTGCTGTCGCTGTTGTCATCTCCTTTGGGAGGCCACACTTTGCGCGGCTTTTTAGGTGGCCACACCTTGTTGTCACCGTCGCTGCTGTCGCTGTTGTCATCTCCTTTGGGAGGCCACACTTTGCGCGGCGTTTTAGGCGGCCACACCTTGTTGTCATCCTCGCTGCTGTCGCTGTTGTCATCACCCTTGGGTGGCCACACTTTGCGCGGCGTTTTAGGTGGCCGCACCTTGTTGTCACCGTCGCTGCTGTCGCTTTTGTCATCTACTTTGGGAGGCCACACTTTGCGCGGCGTTTTAGGCGGCCACACCTTGTTGTCATCCTCGCTGCTGTCGCTGTTGTCATCTCCTTTGGGTGGCCACACTTTGCGCGGTGTTTTAGGTGGCCGCACCTTGTTGTCACCGTCGCTGCTGTCGCTGTTGTCATCTCCTTTGGGTGGCCACACTTTGCGCGGCGTTTTAGGCGGCCACACCTTGTTGTCATCCTCGCTGCTGTCGCTGTTGTCATCTCCTTTGGGTGGCCACAATTTGCGCGGCGTTTTAGGCGGCCGCACCTTGTTGTCACCGTCGCTGCTGTCGCTGTTGTCATCTCCTTTGGGTGGCCACACTTTGCGCGGTGTTTTAGGTGGCCGCACCTTGTTGTCACCGTCGCTGCTGTCGCTTTTGTCATCACCCTTGGGTGGCCACACTTTGCGGGGCGTTTTAGGCGGCCACACCTTGTTGTCACCGTCGCTGCTGTCGCTGTTGTCATCTCCTTTGGGTGGCCACACTTTGCGCGGCGTTTTAAGTGGCCACACCTTGTTGTCGCCGTCGCTGCTGTCGCCGTTGCCACCGGCCCTAGACCACACCTTGGGTGGAGATTTGGGTGGCCACACATTCGATGGGGACTTGGCTGGCCATCTCTTCTTCCCACCGTCACTGCTGTCGCTTCCATCACTGTCGCCGGAGTCTTTCCTTCTTCTCCGTCGTCTCCCACCATCGCTGCCGTCGCTGCCATCGCTGTCGCCGGAGTCGTGCCTTCTTCTGCGTCGTCTCCAGCCCCCGCTGCTGTCACTGTCGCTGTATCCGCCGCCATTATCTTCAGAGCCTTCGCTGTCGCTTCCGGATTCCTCCTTGGACCTCTTGCGGCGTGTGCCATATCCATACTCTGCAAGCCTATCCAAAAGATTGCGGTAGCCTGACCCCAATCCGAGCTCTTCATCTGTTGCGGTCAGCGAGGTCTCAGCATGATCAATGTCCAGCTGGCTCGCCAGCAGTGGTTCCACGTCGTGATGCTCTCCAGCGTCTTCTGCGGTGCAGACGGTCGCCACCACAGAGAATACGCATAGAAGCGTCATCGAAAGCGCAATTAACGCTTTCATTCTGCCCTTTCAATGCGCCTTTCGGCAAAATTACGCACTTCAAATCTGCGCCAGAATAACCAAAGTCGACGATCATTAAGGCATCGACCGGTCGATGAACAGAATGAGTTGCAATTCAGCATTTCCAGTTTACCTGCAATTGAACGTTAAATTCATGGGCGTGTTCACACACCCCTGCATATGCAGTGCGGCATGTGTACTTCCGTATGTGTACTTACACAGAGTGCAGCAGGAAGTTCCCTGCAAACAGAAGAGCAGTTTGCGGTGAACAGCCGTTTATGGCACTTTAGAGCTGGATAAAGCTACATTAATCGTCAGAAGCGTATGAGGCCCATCTACATAAAAGTGTCAACGCAAGCGCAAGGTCCTGTTCTGCGTAACCCTCATCTTTGGGCACAAGGGCTGGCTTGCACATCAGTTAGTAATATGCAATGGGAAGAAATCTGCAGTGTTCAACCTCCGATTTGCGGAAACGGAAGCCGAATTGACGAAAAGGAATGTCGCAAATTAAGCCCCTTCTTGAATATATGTAGGTATGCAGATGGCAATATATGGTTTTCAGTATTTGATTGACTTTATTCAATCAAGTGCCATGTATATCAACTTTAAGCAATCACTCGTACTATTCGTATTTCATTGTTCTCCTGAAGGATGTGTGTTATCTTTAGAATGGAATTACGGAGCTATGAAACAAGCTAGTATCATGAAACCAGCAGAACCAAAAATGGGCAAGTAATAATGAATTAGAAAACTCACCAAGTGGTTTGTTAATTACTTAACAAGTCAATTACATAACTGACTAACAAAGTAATACACATATTAATATTATACGTTTGAATACACACTCAATCGCTGTTTGTTGATATCACGATGTCGTGGTAAACATATTCGATGCGAAATTTGATGGGAGGGGGCGAATATCGTGGGGCAAATGTGGCTGAAATGGGAAGAGATGCATTTGCAGACAACTAAACACCGCTTCCCCAGTTGTGACCGTCCAGTCTACGGTGCGTTACATTTGTCGCGACGTAAGTTGCCGATAACCGTTTGCTGCATGGTTGGCCGTTACATGGCTTGCGGCAGTTAAGAGTTAGGCTGGAAGTTGGGAGTTGGAAGTTAAATTGGTTGTCAACCACCGCACAACGTCCAACCAAACCAAACCCGCCCGCGCCGCCCCCCCCCCGACCCGCCGGGGCACCAACGCTCTCCAACCTCGCACCCCGCGGATTGTCACGCGACCGCAACGGCACGAGAGAACGCGTCGCCGCAGTGAAAGTGTTAGCACACACCGCCAAGGCGATTCGAAGCCGAGCCGGGGGCGCGGGAACACAGCCCATTCGACCTCGCGCATCTCCGGCAAGCCGAAGGCCGCGCGGCTAGGCAAGCCGCCGGAAGACGCGCGGGGCCACTATCGACTCGCCGGGCGTTGAAGCTATCTCAACATCACGCGCCGCCGCGACGCAACCAACGCGACCTTCCCGCCCCGCCCGCGTACGCCCCCGCGTTTCGACCATCACTGCACAATTCGATCGTCAGGGAGACGCGCGCAGCCGCTCCCAGGGCCACTCCGACCCTGTAGCACGGAAACGGAAAGCGCACCCCGCCGAGGAGCGACGAATCCGCACACGCAGCCCAACCCACACGCGCACCGGCGGCCAGGAGACGAAAACGCCGAAAAGCGACCAACCCTGCTCAGCTCCCGCCGTCGCGCCGCGCCAAGTCGGCTTAAACGCCCGCGAGCCGCGGTTCTGAAAACCGGTCCCTGCACGCGCGCACAGCGAAAGCGAGACGAATCGAAACGCCAACCCAACCCCGCGCCAGCAGCCACAGACCTGTGCGACGGCAGAGTCCTGTGCTCCTCCACCAGAGCTGCGCAGCCGATGCACGACAAACTTCAGCCCCGCTCCAAGCCACTTGGGTCGGGCTCCCCCGGTGAGGTGTGTCCGCCTTTGGTCAGAGGCCCAATCGATCCCGGGGGTGGGTCAGTGAGTGTCGGGCGCCCGTTGCTGTGCTGGTGGAGGAGGGGTGTCGACTGCCGTACGCATTATGAGGGGGGGGCCGGCGGCTTTTGTAGCCGCCCCACGGCGGTTGGTAGTTGAGCAGTTGCGCGCCGGGCGGCAGTTGCGGTGACGGCATTGGGTGCGCCGGTGGGGGCCCATCATAGTCCGGCGCAGTCTGTTATACTTTGGACCGCCGAGGAGTGCGTTGATCGCCCTCGTTGTTGTGTAAGGATCGGTTGATGCACCGGAACCGCTGGCGCCACGCGTCCGGGCGACGCCAACGTGTTCGCCGGCCGGTTCGCGTCGGGACCAACTGCTCAGCCGCCGGGATGCCCCCTGGAAACGCCATCCCGGCTGTTTCGAATTTTCGTATTCGATGGATGACAACGTCGAGTTGCAGGGAGCTGTTCACGCGGCCGCAGCCACGGCGCCCCATACAAATCCTGTCTCATGTGTTCCAGTGAAATTTTCGTTTGGTAAGATCACTTCAACGATATCACATGTAAGCGCATTAAGGAAAACACTGTGAGGGGAGGAGTTTGAATATGGTAGATTATGCAAGGGTGGGTCACATTCAATACAAGATTTGCAGTATCGCATCTAGTATTATGTGGTTCCTGGAAACACCCCCTCCGATTGGCTCTGATCAGAGGAAATCAGTTTTCTTGAATGGCCAAAGCCCCTCAGGAAGAGGATTTTCTCCGATCCCTGCACCGCTTTAAAGCAAGAAATTTCTTGTGCAAATAAGTTGAGCAATTGCATTGAAGCTTGAACATGCAGTTCAAATTTTCGCATGATGCAGCATCTGTATCGCTTCCCATTCTTACCATCTCTACATGTTGCCCGAGGATGAATCTTGCAGTCTTTCATGAGATTTCAGTGATGTTCGATTAACACATTCAGGAAAGTTGGCCATCGAAATTTACATATAGCACCCAGTGAGCACAAAAACCAATCGGTTCTGTGTTACATGCCACAAAAACTACTTTCCAAGCTCTGAGGGATTGGCTGATCGCTCAAATCGAGCACCCTATGGGACAAAACGTGCACGTGGGAGGGTGTCGAAGAATGATACTTCCTCCGTCTGGAATTAATTGTCCTCTATTTTAGAGACAAATTTCGTTGCAAAGGACACCTTGAATTTACAACTAAAATCAGAATCGGAAAGATTGGGTCATACAATCCTTAACTACCAATTTTCAAGAAAAATATTAGTCCCACCCCCTCTGGAGGGTCCCCCGAACTGGCCGAAATTCGTCCAAAAATGTGCATGCTAACTCTGCATCCGTTAGAGACCCGCATATTTCTGGGTCACTCCCGTCCCAGGTATGCTAAAGCAAGTCGTTGCCGCCTTTGCAGTGAAGGGTGGCATCCCTTATATGGAATAGTGCTTGCCAAACATGCTTGAGCGTGTTTGGATCCCCATCATGAAGGCCATCGTCGTAGTTTTGACGATTTTTAAAATCTCTGCCATTGTCGATGTTTAATGTGTGGATGTGAAGCAAGCAGACAAGGCTAGGGTCCAAGCTTAGATTCTATGCGATCTATTGTTCTAAGTTTATGTAGAAGACTTGCTTGGGCAATCTGCCTCGATTGAGGCTTGAATCCTTGCTTTTGTGGGCAGCTTGGTCCTCACCCCATAAACTACCATGATTTGCCAACTCTTGCGTGCAATCCACAATCCATCGCAGCCCAGCTCTAGCCCAGCACCAGGAGGTGTGTTTCCCTTTGAGAGACATAGTTTTATCCATCTAGTTAGTCTTCTCAAGCTCAAGCCTTTCAAGTGCCGAAAAATGTTCGATTCACCATTCCCGTTGTTCGGGTCGCCAATTAATGGGGCTCATCAAAAACGTTAGTGCATAAATGATATCACGCAGCTGGCGACCCGTGAGATGCAGATTTGGTGCAGAGGGGATGTCGACAGCCTCAACATCTTCGCCATATTGAAAATCATGCATGAGGTTGGCGCTCAATGAGGCAGAAACCCCGAAACATCAATTAGGGGTGCTCTATACATGCCTTGAATACGCCTGGGAATACTGAGGAACACCCAAGTTACCACTGGATATGTGCGTTTGTTCAGGGGCAGCCCCCTTAGTGGCCAGCTGTGAATCGTGGCGAGACGGATCCAGGAGTGGTGCGTTGAGGTGCCACGTGGTTGTTTGATGGGAATATCGCCAGTGGGGCATAACGTGGTTGCTGACCACAAGAAGTGTGGTTGCTTGGTGGCAATGTGGTCCTTGGGGCACACGTGGTGGCTGATTGTGGCCAGTGGGGCGTCCTGGGTTGAGTTGTTGTGAAGCGGCGGGCGTGTCAGAAAGATTCTGGGTATCAAAAGAGCATCTCTTAGGAATGGGTGGTATTTTGCCGGAGTGGTGCAGACACCGCCGTGGGGAACTCTGTATTGTTGCACTCGGCCTGGCAGCTATAAGAACGGTTGTGCGGCGTTCATATGTGTCTCTCGCGGTAGCCCAGGCACTCGGCCTGGCTGCCTGACTCCCCTAGCCGTGTGCGCAATGTTCGCCATGGCCTGAGCGCAATAGCGCTCGACCTTTTCGAAGGTCGCGGCTAGTCTGTGCCTTTTCTGAGCCGCTTTCCTTGCCGCTCAAGACCAGCACTGCCAGCGCGGTTTTGCTGCAGAAGTGAGCACCCTTCGTCGCTGCACAGCCTGGTCGAGGCGGAGAGAAGTGCTTCCCGTATCGTACGCCGACGTGCTGTGGACAAGGCAGCCATGACCCGCGGACCCGACCTCTGTTTTGACTTCGTCGACCATTGAGGAGCGGTTGCGACCGATTGCGGCGCTCAGAGCAGCAGCTGTGAGAGGTTCTACAAGCGCATTTGCATGGCTGGCTGGCAGTTGGGGGTTTTGCTACCCGTTTGAAGCTTCTCCTTGCCGTCGCCTCAATCTTGTTGGTCGTGTCAGCATACCAAGCAGTTCTTCAGTTTTCTTTAGCGCCGGTTCGCTCCAGGGGCGAAGCTTGTTCGTTGAGTGCACCCTCAACTGATGTGGTGCTGAGGCTGTCAACATGTCTCAGCTGCCCGTCTGAGGGCGATTTTACTGCACTATCTCCGGGGACGACGGCCAGAATGGTCCGCCATTCTTTGCACTATACAAAAGAGCCATTACCTAATTGCCTCCTAATTATCCGCCGCTGAATAGGGTAATGGCCACCACCTTCCTAAAGGTCTGCGAAGAACTTGGGAGACCACCTGCAGTACCACTTGTAGTTGAGTTGGATGTCCAAAAGTCGTGGTCTAGAAAGATGGACCCGATGAGTATCTCTGATTTGGTTAATCAAGTTTGAATTGCAGCCGCAAGATATGGCGACTTTCACAATCAGGGTATTCAAGATGCATTTTCCGTTGCCCTTCTCCTTTGCTGGCACCTCCACAATCTTCTACCCAAGTGGCGTGGATAGTTCTGCCGGGAGGCTCTCTAGTTTTGCTGCAAAGTCATGGCACGCTCCTCAAAACAGCGAATATGGCCATTCTAGCAGGGATATTAAAAAATTGGTGGGTTTTTGGCTGGATAACCTTTGCTACAAAGTGCTGCCAAATCCGGAATACTCAACAGATTGACTTGAAATTTTAACTGCATACTCCTAAAACATAGGCACGACTTTGCAAGAAATTGAATAAGAAATGAAGTGACTATGATAGAGAAGTGTGGCACCAAAGTCATAGAGGACAATTAATTCCAGACAGAGGAAGTATTTAGCAACGGACGTTATTTGAAGTTTGGAAGTGCAAATATTGAGGTTGTTATGGCCCGTCAGCGGCCGTTGGTTTTTGGAGCGCTTATGGGGTCGCCATACCCTGCACCATAGCCCCTAATGTGGGCTGGTCTCTCCACCCAACTGGGTGGGCGTTTTCGAGGTGCTCGCTTCCTCGGTCACGCGGTGGGTTCAGTCCTCGACGGGGATCGTCCCCCAGAGCTTGCTGTATGTGGCGGGTGGTGGTGCAGCCAGGCAGTGGCTCGCTGGCTTGCGGGAAGGCCAGCAGTGGGCCAAGATCGATTACATTGACATGTATGCGCTAGAGGTGGCCACTCAAGGGTGCCATCCGGTCCGTTAAATCCGGTTCGTTAATTTTTATCAGCTGTCCGTTAAATTTCGTTAAAGAAAAAGGGAGAAAAATTCAGAAAAAACGAAAAAAATCCAAAAAGTTCAAAAAAAACCCAAAAAATCACAACAACTGCGGCTAGTTGAAAATCTAGTATGCATAGGTTGAAATAAAATACAAACATACTCTCTAATAGCGAATTCCATAAACTATAAGTATGACTAAAACCCAAAAATCCCCAAAAATTCCAAAAATCCGCTAATTTTTGGTTAATTTTTGTCTTTTTTCGTTATTTTCCGTTAATTAACGGAATAATTAGCGGAATTAACCTCTGTCCGCTATTAACGGATCCGGGTGGCCACAGTATCGCAGCGTCTGGCGTTCGAATCCAGCGTCGTGACGTACCCAATCAGCGAGGTCCATCGCGGTCGCGTCGAAACCAAAACATGTGGGTGTATGCTCCGACATGTGTAATCCCCGATCCACCGTTAACCGCAGTCGACCAAATGATATATATTATCTAACAACCCTTAGAGTCTTATGGATTCAAAAGGTCGCTGCTTCACCGACGTTTGGCGGAACTGGCGTGTTTAGAAGGCTGCAAAGCAAAGTCGGACAGGGGCATGGCCTGGATGAACTTCAAAACTGCGTGCGACTCCGAGTCTGCGCGAACATAGCATCCCACACTAAGATATGGTAGTTTCAATATTGGTCCCAACTGCTTTATAAGGCGGTTTGCTGTTTGCATAAAACGGTAACGGTGTCTGAAATTAGAATGTCCTTCCCTGCGGATAGATGAAACTCCCCCACCTACATGTGGGTGTTTATTCTTGTCATATTTTCATGGGTAAATATAACATATGCAAGTATGCATCAATGCGAGTAAGGCGGTATGTCGATTTTGTTATGCTTAGCATCAGTTTGACATTGTGTATTGGAATTAAAGCAATGCAATTGAGCGACACAAAATGTAGGGCAAAAACACGGCATTGCATGCTTCGGCTAATAGCTCTGCTTGTCGACCAAATATAACCACCTTGGATATGGGGAATTGGACAGGGTGTGAGCCTACTACCCGCAGTCCAATGATGTGCCTTGTTGACAAGCATTTCTGCATACATTTGGCACCACCCCATGTCCCCACGTGCCCCCACACGAATCCTCCAATGGTCTGCTTGTGTCTCGACACCCCACGCGAACTGCCATGCCTCTGCTTGTATCTCCACACCCCACGAGAACCCCACGAGAACCCCACGCGAACCCCACGCGCTTTTTGGATTTTATTATAATCTTAGAAGTACTGGGCTGCATCAACCCGAAAATTAAAAATGCCAAACCGACAGGTACCACGGTGCCTCTCCGCTTTAGTGCAGGCTGCACTAACTTAGGTCGAGCACGGTGCAACTTAGCACAGCGCATCGCGCCCACCCACAAAGCGCCTCCCAACCCGGAGCCGACCAGAACCTGCCCAGTCGCTGAGGGTCGTCTGCGTCTGCTCCACCGGCGCGCAGGCCCTTTACCACCCCGCAACCCACCCCACCCCACCCAACTCCAACTCTCCCCCCTCCCCCGATCCTGCTGCCAGTCGACAGGGAAGCCACCTTTCGGAGGGCGCCCAGGCGGGGCCGGGCGCCCCCTTTGGCGATGGACGTGGCGGGCGGCCACACAGACCGGCCCGGCGGCGGCGGGAGGGCCCAACGACGCGGCGGCCGCGGGAGGGGAGGATTTGGATTCGGCAGAGGCGGGGGGAGGAGGGGGCGTGGATTCAGCAGGTACTCTGGTACCGGGGATCCCGTGCGGGACGCGCAGAACGAGCGGGCGGAGAGGCGACAGAGGGAGGCGAGGGGAGGCGGCCAGGCGGGCAGGCCCAGGGGAGAGGCGCAGGGCGGCGGCAGGCGGGGAGAGGGGGTGGGGAATGGGCAGTTTGGTGGCTTGGCTGGCGATCAGGGAGTGGGGACCTGGGGGGGAGCGGGGGGTGAGGGGGGGAGGGGAGGGGGCCAGGGGGGTGGCAGGAAGAGAAGGAGGAGGCGCGGGGGCAGGGGGCAGGGGAACGTGGAGGAGGCGGGGGACGAGCTGGCGGACGGTTTTATGGCAATGTCGCTTGGAGATGGGGGGCATGATCCGGGGGGCAGTGCCGGGGGTGGGGGGGGGGATGAGAGGCGGGCGGGGGGAGGGAAGGGCGGGGAGGGGAGCGGGGAATCGGAGGATCAGGCGGCGTGCGCGATATGCTGCGAGCCGCTGGCGACGGTCGCGGTGGGGCCGTGCAACCACCCGCTGCTGTGCGCCATCTGCTGCCTCCGGCTGAGACTGTGCTACGATGACCTGGACTGCCCCTTCTGCAAGGCCCGCCTGTCGGAAGTGGCGCTGTTCCAGGGCAAGGACGCCCGGCCGTGCAGTTTTGACGCCATGATGGCGAATGGGGACAATTTCATTCACGCATCCTGGGCGAAGGGCGTGCACATTGACAGGCGGTCCATCCTGAAGGACCTGCCCCTGCACCTGTACCTGCGGCGCTACACGAGCATCAGCTGCGCCGTGTGTGACCCCAAGGGCCTGAAGCCGTTTCCACACAGCAGGGCGCTGAGAAACCACCTGAGGAGTGCGCACAAGAGGGACTTGTGTGATGTGTGCCTCAAGGGTGGCCGTCAGTTTACCCTGGAGATGGAGACATACGAACTGACAGCCGAACTCGAGGAGCACCGCTCCAGCCACCCAGAGTGCCAGTTCTGTGCTGTTCGATTCTTTGATAAGGACGACCTGCACAGACACATGCAGAGGCAACACACCACCTGCCATGTGTGCGAGCGGGCGGGCATACACTACATGTACTATAGGCATGGGGGGGAGCTGCTGGAGCACATGGGCAGCTGCCATTTCATGTGCACAGATGGTGCCTGCCGCGACAGCTTCGTGGCATTTGCGACCCAGGAGGAGTTTCAGCAGCACTACCGGGAGCAGCACCCCACGCATATGCCCAGGTGGAACCAGTCACGTGCACGCCCACTGGCCATCGATGTGCAATCGGTGAGTGTCAGGCATCCGGGAGGCTATGGGGAATCTGAAGGGGGCCCTTCGAGAGAGCAGGGCAGCAGGCAGTCTCGTCAAGGGTTGACCCTAATCGACGACGATGTGGGCTTGCTTGCAACCAGCCCACGTCCCCAGGTGCTGCGCGGACACTGGAGGGATGCCGCCAACCGTGGTGCCAACGGTGCGACTGAGACAGAGTTCCCATCCCTGCGAGATGCCACACTGGCAGCACCACCACCACCGGCAGTGCCACAGATGAAGCGCTTGATTTCTGTGAGGACGAAGTGCCCTTGTGGAAGGATCGTCCGGCACCGGGTGGTCGAGGAAGGCGAGCGGCCACAGCCCATCCACTGTGACGTGGAGTGCGAGCGTGCTCAGCACAAGGCACGGCTAGCAGATGCGTTTGGGATCCAAGATCCTGATAGTTACCTTCCGTGCCCAGACAGGCCATCTGTCAACCAGTGCACCAACTATCCAGCCAACCTGATCGCCACTGCGAGGCAGCGGCCAGATTGGTTCTCAGGACAGGAGAAACAGATGCATGCCTTTGCGCTGGACGTGCGGATGGCAAGGCTGAAACTGCCTCCCATGCGAAGGGATGACAGGTTGGCTGTGCACCAACTTGCAGAGTGCTATGGGGTCGCCTCGAGGTCCACTGGTCAGGAACCCCATCGTTGCATTGAGCTGATAAGGAGGCCACAGACGGCCCCTCCATCCAAGCCTGTGAGCATTTACGCGGCTTCTATGCCAGAGGCAGAATACCAAAAATTGTTAGCAAAGCAGAATGCATGGACACTGAGGTTGACGGACATGCAACCCAAGACAGACGTGTGCAGGTACCTCACTGAGTGGAACGGGGAATACACAGTGGAGTGGGAGGGCGATCAAAGTGCTCTTGTGAAGTTCAGGACCGAATCTGCATTCCGGGCCGCCGATGCATTTCTGGCTGGTGGTGTGCGAAACGTATTCAGGGTTGAGCGGGTGCACAGGCCACAGGCCTGCGACTCGGCCACGAGCATGGCTTCCAGCTCCAGGCAGGTGCTGCCATCCATGGCGACTGAGGCCAACGGATGGAATGCAGTGAGGAGGAAGAAGGGCCAGAGTCCTGAACCGCAGAGCCGGGGCGCACAGCCAGACCCGTGGGACTCGGATCAGGAACCAAACCAGGGACCACCTACCCCCTTGGGGGTTCCAGACGACTGGGAAGACCTCCCATCCGGCGTGGTTTCAGATCGGTCGGAGTCGTTGACAGTAGAGAACAAGTGGGCGGCACTCAACGATGACCAATAGCCACTCCCATCCCAGATTCACGATATACCAGGCCATACCAAGTGGCCCAGCACAGTGCTCAGCATCAATATTTTGATTGCAGTTGTCCGATCGAGTGATGCGAGGAGGTGCGCCTACGAGACGATGGAGGGCTGAACCAATGGCGCCGCAAAGTGGGTTGGAGACAGGGAGCCTGGGTTGTTCACAATTCTATTGGCGCTGCTTAGAGGGAAGCGAATGCTTGTCCACAAGGGCCGTTGGGACGATGGGAGCTAGGCATGCAGCTCACAAACTGGTAGATGCTAGGGGCACTCGGCGATGTGTGGTGATGCTGCCCATCATGCGTTGTTGATTGAGCAAACTCAACGAAGCGTATTGTGGTGCTGTGGTCACTGGGCAGCTGCAAGGCTGGTTCAGGATCTGATAAAGGAAGTGTGCCTCAAGAGGTCATGCTTTGTCAAACGGACCTGTGGCACTTAGCCTTCCGAGGCCTTGCCCTTGGTGTCAGGTCGCAACCTATCATTCCCAAACAAGAGAGATGGTGCCAAGACTGCGCCCCTGCCCCACTTCGTCCTCCCCGTCGTTGGGTCATCTGTGGCGCAACAGACGTATTGCGCATGAATGGGGGCGCCCCACGAAGCGACTCCTTCTGGTCATCATGGCTGTTAGTCTTGATCAACATAGCCACTCGCCTGTATCATCTTCAGGGGAACATCTCCCATAATTATCAAAGAAACATATTAACTAATATAATTTAACAACTCATGACTGCCAAACTTGCATTGATGACTGCATTGATTGCATTCTGTGAAACCCAAGACGTTCCTGCAGGTGCTCAGGCTCTCCAGTCGTGAAAAATCGGTTTCCTAACCAGGGCTGAATTTTATGGGCAAGGACTACAGCCTTTGCCCCACCGAACATGGAGCCATGTCATTAGCAAATATCATAAGGATATGCTCTGCCTGAGTCTCCTGTGCAATGCACACAGCTTTCGAGGCACTGGATGCAGACAAAGAAAATCCCTCAAAGGACTGAGGCCTTGCACAAGAACACAAGGCACAGGAGAGGGCATACGCAACTCACAGGGTCAGGGGGCCAATAGCTGAACGACTGAGGCACCACATGTGCTCAGCAAAAACTGCAAATCTGCAACCCAAGTTGCTCATGCTAGATTGCTGTTGTCTTGTGAGGAACATGCTTGTGGCCCTCTTGTGATCTGCACTCAGTCAGATGCAATTGCTCACACCGGAATGCGTCTGCCAAGTGATTACACCAGTCGTTCATTGTACATGACAATCTCCCCGACTGGTCCCTGTCCATCTGATGTCCACGTTCACCTTCTCGAATACTCGTTTGCCATCGATTGACAAGTAGCAGCCTTCAGCCTTTGGGGGGTTTCTTGAAGTGCAGCGTGTGGCAAGAACAGCTCAGATGCCTGCACTTTGCTAGCTCCTGGGTATTGCACTAGGAGCAGCGCACTTTGTCTCATTTCAGGCCTGCCTTGTTGGTGGACCTTGCCCCTTTGGTACATGTCTGAAAGGGAGTGTGAAGCCAGAAGATTCTGTCAACCAAGCTGTCCACCACATCCTATGCAGCTACTCAGTGGGCCTTGGGATGGTCCAATTTGCAAGTGCCAATACCTGCTCGACACATCATGAGTTTCTGTTGCTCCTGGCAGCTGGAGAACCACCCCTTGCGCTCCTGCACTCGTTGGGTGCCCTGCTGGGCGCCTGAGTACGGCTGAGGGAACGCCCGAATTGGATGCAGCAAACTCTCCCTTCAGCTGTTTCCAACGCGCAGCCGCAGCCTGGCAAAGGGTGCCCACCGCTGCCTTGCGGCTTTTCGAAACAGAGGTCCCAAGCGGGGCAAGCAAAGCCATCCATTCGCCAATCCCATCGCGCTCACTCCGATCGCCTCCCCTACGCCTGCTTGGACCTCCCTTTTTTCATCCTCGGGGCGCACTCCGGGCAGTACCACTTCCCCTTCGGCCTGCTTTCCTTGCTGATCCCCACGCACTCGAAGTGGAACCACTCGATGGCGCACTCCGGGTTGTCGCAGGCGATCATCTCCCCGTGGCTCACGTTCTCGCAGATGCAATATCGTGGCTCCGCGTTGTCCACCAAGCCCAGCTCCGGGCGCAGCACGCCGACCGTCGCCACCCCGCCCTCCCCCGCAACCGCCGGCGCCCCCGTCACCGGCAATCGACCCACCGAGGCGGGGGTTGCAGGCGTCCTCGGGGACGCCAGGGACGGCCTTCCACTCCGCCCGCCCTTCTTCCCATCCTTGCGCGTGCTCAGAGACTTTGGTCCGCCGTAGCCCCCCCTGGCCTTCCCCCGCGCGTCCCGCGCCCCCCCCGGCACCCCCAGCAGCACCTGGGCCGTCTCATCCGGCGCCAGCTGCAGCCGCGCGCGCTCCCGCTCGATGTCGTCTTGTAGCGACTTGAGGTGCTTGTCCGCGCGCTGGATCAACCTGTCGATGGACTCGTACATCTGGCTGGCGCACGCCAGCCTGCCCTTGGCCAGCTGCTGCACCTCCCCCATGTCCTCCCTCACCTGCTCCTCCAGCTCCTGGGCCTTCGATGACGGCGAGGGGCGGGGCCGCTTGGCAGGCCGATCGCCGCCCCCGCCGCCGGCCGCCCCACCGCCCCGGCGGCCGCCCTTGTGCAGCGCGCCGCGCAGCAGACTGGCATGGTTCTTGTCGATGCGCTTGGCCAGCATGAGGCCTTGCTCGTCCAGCTCGCGTAGCTCCTCGCTGCGCGCCGCCAGCTCGCGCGGCAGGTCGGACGTGGCGTCGATGAACCGCCGGACCAGCGCGCTCATGCTGCCGGACCCGCGCAGACCTTGCCGGCGACCAGCTCGGCGGGACTGGGTGGCGACGTGCACAGGGAACTGGCCAACAGGGTGTGCCAGAGCCCCGGTTCGCTGAACAGTTTCACAGCATTTGTGCGCACTTAGTGCCTACTTGGTGCTTGCGTTGTCCCTGTTTGTGTGGGACAGTACGTTGTGCCTGCTCTCAAGCAGGCCTGTAGGTTAGGCCAAGCCCGAGAATGTAAAAGGCGCTGTCCGGCCCCACTGTGCCCGCCCTGTTCGAGATGCCCAGCCGGCCGTACCCGTGTCCGGCCAGCGAGGGCTGGCAGGAGAGAGTCGTCACAAAGACAGCCTGGGCAGGTTGTTTGCCGTTGCACTGCGCGGATGGTCTATTTCACAACCGCCGTGCCACGTTCACAACGGGATGGTGGTCGCATGCGGGAGGTGTCCCTTGCTCTTTGGACGCGGACAGGGCTGACGCCCGAGCCTCAATTTTGCGACAGGTGTTGGCGGAGCCACCCTTGGAGCTTGGCTTTCGGTCCTTCGAAATGGGTGAGTGCCCCCCGGACAAGGTAGATGGTCATCTTGACGCTGCAACCACAACTGTGAGCGCCAGCGACGTGGTCGTCTGACGAATTCGCAGTTGCCGCTCCCGACCTGACCTCCGTTCTCACCTCCACGGCCTTGGCGTGGCGATTTTGAGGTTTGTGGGCCGGTGGTCGTGTATCAGGTCGACTACGACGTACATACTGGGTACGGGCGGCAGCTTTTTGATGGCCATGGCGTGCTTCACTGGTAAGTCTCAATCGACAGCGCATGAACAGTCAAAGCTTCGTGAAAGCCATGGGCCCTCCAAATGGTAGGAAAATGACTTGTTCTACGCACTTTTGGGCTTCGTTTCCCTTGGAGTCACTAGGAGAATGTGCAAATATGCCGTGCCCATTGCCCATTCAGCCGCCAGGTGCCCATGTCTCAAGACAGATTTGCCATCAGCCTGCATTGATCAAAATGGTGTGGATTCCTATACAGAATTGCAACAGTTTGACCCCACCCCAAAATAATATCTATCCATAAAGTCATTGATTTTTGGCATTTGGCTGGAATGAATGACTGTGTCCATGGCAGGTTGACCAATACAGGAGCCCACTGCAAACTGTCCCTTGACAAGAAAGCAACGTCAAGAAAGACATAGCTTCTGCTTTGATCGCAACACAGAATGGTTAAATTCATTGTGGTGTCCCCATTTGCAAACCATTGCTTGGAGTGCCACATCTTGGCTACATATTCCTGACAGATATGTGGCTAGGCAATCGCTGAACACATTAAAAATCC
This sequence comes from Ostreobium quekettii, assembly GCA_905146915.1. Taxonomy (NCBI): domain Eukaryota; kingdom Viridiplantae; phylum Chlorophyta; class Ulvophyceae; order Bryopsidales; family Ostreobiaceae; genus Ostreobium; species Ostreobium quekettii. Next base: position 5,138 of record CAJHUC010000458.1, on the reverse strand, counting down.
CACTCAATTGTGTGGCAACTGCTGTTGCCAGTGCCTGATGTATGGATCGTGGCATGCGCGCTTCAGCGATGTGGCAAAGGGCGTATAATACTGTCATATGATGAATATGATAGTGTCTTCTGCTTAATGCTTCATGGGAATCGACTCACATCTGACATCCTGCTGTGCCAGCCCTACAGGAGAGCGTCCGCTTCTTGAGGTGTGAGGACAGCCCAGTCAACAGCTGGTTGGCAGGCACTGGCGCTGGATATGCTCTAACGGCGGCACATCGTAAGGGAGCGATGGTGGCTTGTAACCCATCCACGCAAATTGGCTTGATCTGGCAGTGCTCCGATGTGTGCAGTCTCTGCACCAATGGTCATATGCAGGGGATGAGAGCTTACTCTGCAGGACTGTGCCAACGAAAGATTTTGATGTAGGGTTGCGCACTTTTAGGACTTGCTGGTTTCTTGTTCTGGGCCACCAGGAGAGCACACGGTCCACATAGAGAGGGGCCAATTGTAGTGTATTGCTGAATTTGGGTGAAAAGACATTATCACACACTGTTTTCTTTGACAATGTATTGTTGTGCTGCTGTGCTTAGTCTCCTGATTGATTAAAACAATGGGAGGCCTGTGATTGGGTGGTGAACCAAGACGTCTGGAGACAATTGTGCCCGAAGGAGCTGTTTGAGCTCATCCAAGTAGTGCTGTTATGTCAGAAATTGAGCAATTACTTTCTAGCATTCCGCAAAATTGAAGCTTGCCCCATGAGTACTGCATCACAGTTTCTCACCTCTGAAACCATACACCAATGGTGCAATCGCAAGCAGTTTGATGCAGTTGTGCCAGTAGACACGACAGACTGTGGAAAGCAGTAACTTCTAAGGTTCTTCCCAGGCGGAGAGTGTCATAGTGTGCTCATCTTGGATTCACACATTTGTGTTGTTGATTTTCGACGGATGCACACTGGCATCTCTTCCTTTTATACCTTCCTGCAGCACACTCATCAAGCATTCGGCAATCTTTTCGTTTGTGTTGCTCGCTGTGATGGCACACGTGGGTGTGAAAAGTATCCGTTTTCTCTTGGCATTGGCTGAAACAGCAGCCCTGTCCAGTAACATGACTGCCTATTGGCTTAAATGCTCCTCAATGTCCTGGAGACACTATGTGCACATGATCGTTCCAGTTTGCACTGTCTGACACTTTGAATACCAAAGCCGCCGCTGCCTGTTGTATTGTCAAAGACAGCAAATGCCATATACATTTCAGGACAGTGTTTGCATGTGCAAGATGTAAGATGCGCTTTTGAGGAGGTGTTCTTGTGCTGAAGAGGGCCGAACAAAGGGAGTCTTGGGTGGCTGCCTTTGGGGTGTGGCTGCAGCCACGTGCCATGTCCTGTCAGATCGTTGGGACCCTGGAACTCGCTTCAAAAGGACGTTGGCCAGTCTTGATCTGCTGGATATTCCACAAGGTGATTGGCATGTTATGCAATCATCCAGGCCTGGGGCTTCTACTTTGTTGCACAGCCTCCAAAAGACCTTGGTGCTCAACATGAATGGGCACCACGACATCCGCTGGATTGGTGATACATGCCGCTTCATATTCCTGTAAACTGGCACAGTGTGGCAGATGTGCAGAGTTGTACTGTAGAACACTTGACACTCGAATCATGAAGCGCGTGGAGAGACAGCTAGAACATCGATGCATTCAGTTTGGTCTAGTGTGCACGTTGCACTGCTCAACATACATTCGAATTGTTCATTCACGTCCCAACAGCAAGAATACCGATGTCTCCTGTTCAGGCTGCATTCTGCCAGTCGAATTATGGCCCCAGTGCTCAACTTTTTGGTAAGATGTGTTTTTTTGTCTTTTGCTGGCATGGCAACTGTTTGTGTGGTGTCTCTTTTTTGGTAACTATGGACTGTTGGGCTGTTTCATCTGGAAGATCGCTCTGGTTTAGGTGGTCAAACACCTGAAGTTGCCATTATGGTTGTGGTGCAGACCAGTTATCCCATCAACTTGAAGGCAGCAAACTCTCAGAAGAAGCAGATGGTGGCTGGTGAGATTGCGTTGATTCAGTCAGGCCTCTTGTCATCAAGTTCACTGACCCTATTGTGCAATGTCCGGAAACAACGCACTGGAGGTCCATTAGCATTGTCATGAATTGCTTTTTGTTCACATCGCTCTGCTGCCGTGTTGCTGGCTGTTATCTCACTAGCCATGTTTGTGGAGACTGGTTCTATGGAAAGCGCCCAGCAATTCCACAGTCGAACATCAGCAGCTTCGCGGCAAATCGCCAACAGACATTCTATCTCCAATGCAACACTGCCTGCTTTGTGCTCGTCCCCAAAGAAGCATGGGTGGAAAAGCGCTTTTGAGAAACATTGGGATAAGAGAAGCTTAAATTCCAACATTGAAGTTGATGGGCAGTTGCCTTGATCAATAACGACACAGGAGCATAAGTCATCTGTTGTGTGCACAGTGGCGAATTGTGCCAAAATGAGTGACATTGTCTGGTGATATACATGTATGTGTGCCTGCTCATAGCATGGACACAGAATGTGTTGCTTAAGCAAGGAGAGCTGTGGTGGGAATGGCTGCACCTGGCCTTGGTGCACGCCCACACTGGTATCCTTTGTGTTGGAATTACTTTAGGATTCCCTCAGAGGACAGCTCTTTGAATTTGGTTGTCAGCTACCTATTGTAAATATGGATGTAAATATTGCTTCAGCCACACGTGCCAATTTATTTGGCACTTTGGAGTTTATTTAGCGCGCACTGGGCACACCCAGATTGGTGCGTCGCACGCATGGTGTGCTCCCTCTCTTTGCTGCTGTGGGCTGGCGCAAGTGGTGCAAACTGTGTAATGAATTCTGCAAGCCATGGCAGAACTATCATGGGTCCTTGCTTCTTTTTCATAAGCTTTGATTTGATGCATCCGCGCAAGCTTTGCTGAACGTTTCTTGCGTTTGCATTGCAGGCTTAGTGGATGGCAGCAATGGATGCCGATTCAGAAGATGACTGATGAGGAATACAAACGTTATCGTGACAGGAAAGAGCGCGAGCTGCAGCAGAAGTAAGAATGGAGCAGTTTAAACGCCTTTGGAGTGCTTTCCTTCTGCACTTTGTCTGTCCAGTAAGTCCAGCGACGATACTTCAAATCGGGTTGGGCCGCTCAGCCCCAGGGCAATGGCAACACAGTTGCTGTGTTTCACCCAGATGGGGGGCCATGCCACAATGGGCATGGACAGGCAGTTGAAGATCTCAGAATGGCTCAATATGAAGCGCACGTGGATTGCCAGGTGTAAAAATGTGCTGCTGGTGAATGTAGCACCCTGATTGCGTGCTCTGGGACCGATTCTGCTGTGGGAGTGACCCCTTGACGGAACAGTGAGGATCCGCACAGGCTGGCAGCATTCGGGTTGTGTGCAGCGAGAAGCATCAAGGCCTTTATCTGTGCAGTTGCAGACCTCTTCAAATCGTATTGTGTCACTGAAAACGCAGCACTTGCCCCTCCTCCTGTAAAACAGCCGAGTCTGCGCCATCTGCCATCGGTGCATCACATCTTTGCGTAAGCCTCCGCTTCACACTGCCGCCGCCTGTGCATCACTGCTCAAGACGCATGCCATTCTGCTTCATCACATTTGCCACATGGGATAAAGCACGAACTGGCACCGGCAGCGCGGTGATGAGAATTTTCTCTCTGCGTTGTCCCAGGCTGCATTGTCCCATACTGTATTTTCTGCTGGTCGGCTGTTTCCCGTACTGTATGTGAAACAGCCAATCAGCAGAAAGTACTGGCAGGAAAGCGGCATGCCTCCTGATTGTTGTCACTGATAAGAACGGATGACTGCCAGTTAAAAAATGTGGCTAAAAGGATGAGCAAACGGGGCAGCCAGTGGATGTCACGTTACGAGAAATGCTATCCCTGACCATGCGATGACGACTGCTCCTTGTTTTCATGGGTGGCCGCTGGCTTCCCAACTTACCTGGTTGCCAAATTAAGGGTTAGGGTGAACTGTGTCAGCATTGCCTCAGCGCTGGCCCAGCTCAGGCCCAGCTGGTTTTGCCCAGATCAGGTGCGGGGCGGATGCCTCGCTGCATCTGGTGGCATTCTCTCCTGAACCAGCTTTGATGTGTTGCGTGCCGTGTTGTCAGATTTGAGGCGGCACACGCGGGGGGAATGGCGGCGTATACAGAGGACCACGAAAAGAAGACTGGCTGCCAAAGCTCTTCAGCTTGACACCCAGTACGCTGCCGATGCACCGAGGCAGCTTGCGCTCCACAGCACTGGCTGGCTGGCTGCGATGCAACAGCAACACTCTACGAATGAATCTACCTCTCAGCGTGTGCAGGACTCGCTGCTGCCCCTGTGCTGGCAATCGCGAGGTTTCTTTGGGTGTCACCCGCCAGATAGGCGCTGTGTTGGTCCAGGGCCAGATCAGCTTCGCCAGGCTCGTTGGCGAATACCTGCTGCGGGTCGCTCAAACAATCTGGCTGTGAAGGCAGGCCATCCGCTTCCAGTGTGTGTTGGTATCGTTAGTTGCACAGTAGTGCATGAAGTTTTCACATCTTGCAAGCCACTTAGATGTGCAGCAAGATTTCCGAACTACGACACTGCTGGCAGAAGTTTCATGGCTCAACTTCGACATTGACAGTGTACCACAAGTTCGTCAAAACTGAGAAACTGATTGGCACATGGGCGTTGACATGGGTATAAGGTGTTGGTGTGTACAAGACGCAACTCGTGCTCTGGCGCTGTGAAACCTGCTACTCCCCATTTGCCAAGAGTGTCAATGCACCGCTCACCGACAAGCGTGGCGAAACTCCAGGTGCCAAGCTAGGGTGCCCACACACCATCAGACGCGAGCCACGCACAATGTGTCCATAGACCTGGGTTGAGAAGCTGTTTTTCTCCACCTTTCCCTTCGGGCTTACAAGTTGACGCCTTGAACACAATCAGATCTGGGGTGGTGATGTGATGTTGATTGAAATCTGCTTCCCAGTCATCCCTGCATGGCACCACATCTGGTGGCCTGTTGAACACCAGTTCCTTGAAGACATGATGCGTGATGAGCAAGAATTATACCAATGCTAGAATAACACAATCTTGCAGCTGAGGAACTTATGACGAAGTGCACAGCATCTACCATATAT